>UESW01002852.1:100353-152185 GCA_900491605.1 Calamus simplicifolius | reverse complement strand
CCCCTCGGCCTTAACACTTAGGAACTCTCGAGTCTCTCTAAGACTCGGCCTCCAAGGACTCCCGAGTCCCCTCGACCTCGGTGTCCCCCTCGGCCTTGGCATCCAAGGACTCTCGAGTCCCCCTTGGCCTTGGCATCCCCTTCAGCCTTGGCACCCAGGACTCACGAGTCTCCCTCGGCCTCGGTACCAGGCCCTGGCAGATACCTGCAACCGCTACGTGACCCACCAACCTTCCGCGACCCCGTGTGGCCACTATCAGTTATGGCACACGTCCCCAGGCCTACCACCACCTATAGCGCCGCACCGAACAGAAGGATGGCAGGTCAGGCTATGCCTGACAAGCTCAGGGACGGTTGCGACCTGTCCCTGTTAGCCTTACCGCCTATCCTTCGTCAGACGATGTCTCGGATTCAACAACTTCCAAAAAAGGGTAAGAGAAACTTTCGAATAGGTATAAAAACCTTCGCTCATAACGAGAAAAGGGATCTGAACTTCAATTTTTTCGGTTAAGTCTTTTAGTCCACTTCTGATAACTATTTTCAAGTTATTCACTTGAGCATCAGAGGGTTCCCATCGATGCAACCAGTCCTTGGGGACTTCCTTATAGGTTTCCTACTCAAGGAGAAGCATTTGAGGATCTCTGCCTCTTGGTCTTACCCGATGTTCAAGGAGGTAATTTGGTGGCAATAATTTCATTGAATTATAATCAAAATATAAATGTAGGTTAGGACTTTTGAAGCTAAAATAGTAACAAGTTGGAGTAAAAAAAAAGAAGCATATATGAGAAAAAAGTGTCAATGCAAATATAAAGAAAAGGAATTAATACAAATATACACCAATTTTCTTTGTATTCTTAAATGTACAGAGAAACGGTAGGTAATTTTTTTTTTTTGATACAAACGGATAATCACACCTCTAGGATGACTCAATCCCATACTATCAGAATATAATTCATCTTTTCAATATCTAGTTATTGTGTTTTCAGATTTGAAATCCAATAAGAACAGAGATCAGGTGTAGAATCTGAAATCCATCTGCCAAAGTTGTCAAAAATTTAATTTCAATTTACTTAATCTGCGAAGCGCACTTACTTTTTTTGGATTGACAAAAAAAAAGCTACATAAATCATTTGAATATATTTGTTTCAAATTAAATAATATTTTATAATTAGAAAAGAATATATGGGTTAAAAGAGTTATTTCATTTCAACTTCTCTTAAACGTCCTTTTGAAAACTATATATATGTGCATGCCCTAGAAATCCTGTTTAAGGACTAGGACAAAATCAGCTTCCAAAAATTTAAGTTAAAACACTTTTTACTAGCAAAATTGAATCCCAAGCCATCAACTAAAACTCATATTTTTTAACCATCAAAATAATATATAACAATGGCTCAAACCAGTAATTAATTTTAATTATGCTAAATTAATTGAATTATTTCTTTGGGCTTGTTATATTTGAATAGTTTTTTTTTTTCCTTTGATAGAAAATTTAACACAATATATGCATCATTTTATTCTTTTAAATATTTTTGCAACTTCATGTTTAAACTAATTAAAAGATGATTATTAGCTTGATTGGTGCAACAGATTTTTTGTCGATATATTAATTTTCCACAGATTTTTATGTCAAATGGATAAGACCATGGATAATTATTGATAAATTTTTAGTTCAATCACTAATATTTAAATAACATGTTTGTACACTTTGTATTAGTTTGTACTAGTAAAATAAATTTATGAAAAATGCAGAAAATATGAAGACCTAATAAAACAGGTTAATAACTTTTAGTGATCTTAATCGCTAAAGCTTTGGAAATATCTAAAAGAATAAAATGAAGTATGTAGTAAGTGGGAGAACTAATCACTCCAACGTTATAAGTGGCAGAAATAATTCAAGTTAACCAATACAAGTAAAATGAATTGGCATTTTAATTTATCTTGATGGTTAAGAAGTTTTTATTTAAATTGAACCTTAGAGATTCTATCTAGTAAATTTTGTATGGTAAAAATATCATTTCATATGTCTGATAACATTCTAATAGTTGTTTAATAAAATTAGTTACTAGCGTCTAACAAAGGGATAAATTATATATAGAGAGAGAAAGAGAAAGAACTTAGCTATATTTGAATATAGTTAAGCCTAAATTCAGATATCTTTTGCATCCTTATATCCGCATAATTTATGGATTCTAAAAAAAAAAAAATAAAAAAAAAATTTGAGTACATTTGAATATAGTCTATTTATGGTCTAATCATCTCTACCATTAGATTTACATGATTATCGAATCTTCAAGATAAAAAAATTTAAAAATAAATAATTTTGATATTCGTGTAGATCCAAGATGAAGGAAGATGATAAAATTCTAAACTTAATTATATTTAAATATACTAATTTTTACTCTCTTTTTTTATTTATTTTTTTGCATGCTTTTGTGTGTCTATCTGTATGTATGTGTGTATGAATGGCATCTAAGCCCAAAAGTATTTGTAGTTGGTTAATAAAAATAACTAGCTTCCTTTTAAAAAGCTCTGAGTTGCCATAAATTGGTAGGAGGAAAGTTCGAAAGCTTCCACAATAAATGGCGATGAATCCCTGAGCCACCTGGCTGCCAACCCGATCACCTCGTTCCTTCCTGTGCTCTTCTACAATTTTATTATTGTAATTATACAAACAACTTTTTAAGAATATTTTGAGAACGGCTTCATTGCGCCTCCACGTACGGCTATGGAAACGAAGGTGAAGATCTCAAACAAAATTTACATTCTATGCAGCTGCATGCATGTCCCCCTCGAATCGTCCCCCTATCACGCCTTATCGTCAACAAGTCCGTACTTCTTCCATAATTAGTCTCTCATCCTCATCCACTGAATTAATCCTTAGCCGCCTCGATCGCTCTCTTATTCAATCGTTCAACCGTTCAATCAATAGAAATTAAGGGACATATATACATGATAATAATTGGGCTTTCAACAAAATTTTGCACTTCCTCCTCCTCATCCATGCATCTAAATGATGTTGACAAACCTTCTCATTAATCCTACCCAACTACTAAATAGAAATTAAGAGACTCGTATCGTACTTCCAAGCCTTATAAGCAAGTTTACGACCAGCTGATCTTCTTTGATATAAAATAATTTTTATATTCTAATTATTCTCTTCTATATATATTCTTTTGTTGCCTTTCTGTTTGTATTCCATCTCCCTACTAATGATGTCTTACTATGAATTCTGATGCAACATTTCAACCTTAAACTTGGGCTAATAAAGGTATAAGTCATGGTTAATTAGAATCGTGATCGATGCCTATTTTAAGAAGCCTGTTTTTTTTTTTTCTTCTTCTTCTTTTTTCTCTCTCTCATCCTTTCGGATCTATTTTGGCTGTCGCCACAAGGCCGCTTTTTAATTGGCGCACAAGTGGATCTGAAGACAATATCAATAAATTTTTTATGACTCACAACTTAGCCTTGGTGGTTGGTCATCTGACACCGAAGCTATTACACGGCTTTTCGATTCACATCCAGCCATCTCATCTCAGCTACTTCAAGCACTGGCTTAAATGCATTCTAAAAAATAAGAAACACCTTTTCGTATATGTTGCCGTAGAAATCTGTTCTTTAACTTGATATACTTTCGGCTCTGATTGAATGATCTCGTCTTGGGATAAAACTTAAGACAATCCGCACGCAGAGGTGCTATGGGTTGCCCTCTGCGGAGGACCTCCGATATCTAAATCAATGAAGATTCACAGCAAGCAGATGTAAGGAGAAGACTCTCATAGAGAAAATGTTCCTCCAGGCTTTGTAAGAGCTCTAATAGTATGAGATTCAATGAGTAAAATGAATGCATAAGGGGTCGTCTTAGAGTTACGCGCATACCTGAGAGGTTGGAATGTTGTAGTATTTATAGATGATCACCTGATTCCTTGGACGTACCCTGGATGGGGTCTGGAAACTTAGGATTCGAATCAAGTTTGTTATGAGGCCAGTAGGGTCCGTATCTTGTCAGTTAGAGGATCGACGGCTGGGAGGGCTGGTTGATGCCTTGAGGTTCAATGATCACACGACCTAGGCCACTCTCGCAGGTCCTAGGCCACTTCTGGGCATGATTCATCCTGAAATCTTATTCATCTATAGTGGATTCGAACTCTCCCGCACCGGATTCAGAGGTATTTTGAATGCCGTGGTTTGGCCTAATGAGGAATAACCTGGTTTTTGAAGGCATAGAATGGATCGGCTCGAATGACCGAGGAATAGCTCGGCTCGGATGGCCAAACTATGAGGATAGCTCGGGTTACCGAGGAATGGCTCGGATCGGATGGACGAAGCATGCGGATAGCTCGGGTTATAAAGGAATGGCTTGGCTCGGATGGCCGAAGTATGAGGACCGTTCGGATTGTCGGGCGACCCTACTTTGTCAGAGGTGACTTGGCTTCGTCGCTTAGATATTATGCCAGCCGGCTAGCAGGGTGTTTGGATTGGGTGTGACCCAATCGCCGACGTGAGCGGTCAATAATGCAATGATGATTTTACCCCTCATCACATGCCCCCCACTCCCTAGTCCGAAGTGTAAGTTCGGATATAGGGAGTAGAATTTTGGAGCAATCTTATTTGGGGGATTCAAAAAAGGAAGGCAATGATAATCTCGTAAATGATGGGCCGCTGTTTTGTCATCATTTTTTTCACAGATCGAGGAGGAAACGCCTCGTTTCCAACAAGTCGTGATAGCGAGGTTCCGTGGCGGAAGTCCTTTATTTCTAGCGCCCATATCGGGTTTTGGCGTCTAGGGCTTTCTTTCTGAAGCACCTATTTAAAGAGGGTTGGGGCGGCGTTCCTTCTGCAACGCCCCTTTGTCCCTGCCACAGAGATTTTCTGCTCTCTCTGAGCCCTTGCTTGCTTGTTCGTGTCTTACCCTCTATTTGGCCAACATGAGCGGTCCAGCAATGTTGCTTCTGAGGTAACCTTAGACCATCTGGATAGGATCCATCGCCATTATAGAGTTCCTCTGGATGTTGCCTTATGGGTGCCGAGGACCGAGCACCGGGTTTCAACTGAGTTAAGCGGGGGGGTTTCTTCTACAAGGAGAGCTTGAGGGCAGGTCTTCGATTCCCTCTTCACCCATTGATATAGGAGGTGATGAGGTTTTACAATATATGCCCAACGATGGTGGCTCCAAATAGCTGGCGCAATCTCGTCGGGTTTATCTCGATGTGCAGTCGCGTTGGGGTGACTATGACTCTTTCCTTATTTCGAGTTTGTTACAATCTGTTTCTGGGAAGAGTTCTAGTGGCCCTACATTGGCCCCCGGAAGTCGTTCAAGATGATCTTTGATAACCCTTCTTCGATAAAGGGTGGAAGTCCCGATTTTCAATGCCGAAGGAAACATCGGCTTAGATTTTCGAGAGGATGGGCTAGTTATGTGAAAGATCCAGAGGCGCGTATGGAGTTGAGCGAGCAGGAGAAAAGGGATATGGCTACCCTTCGCAGCGGTCAGGAGATCTCTGCCAGCACCTTGTTAGCAGAAGATGCCATTTTCCGCCGGGCTTAGCTCCATCATCCCTTAGGGTGAGTCTTTGTTCTAATGGTCAACATGTTACGTGATTTGTTTAACTAAACATCCGCTATGTTTTCAGCTGAGAGGTCCGCGTTCGTGGGCCAAATAAGGAGGGAGCTGGGCAAGCGCCATAGAAGCTCCGGCTCCGGGGATAGGCATAGGTCCGAGAAGAGGGCTCATCCTTCCAGTTCTCGCTCAAGGGAGCTTAGGAAAGACGATGTCGGCCGCCGCTCCTCTGCTTCAAAGAGAGAGGAAGCGGGAGAGTCAGCTGTAACCGATAAGCCCTCCCTGCCGAGGGGGGCGAAACAGTAGAGGAAGCCATTGGGGGAAGCTCGGAAAGAGCCATCAAGGTTCCCCCCTCCAAGTAGTAGTCGTGTCAGACGATGCCGGAAATGTCGCCAGTTGGTCTAGCGATCCTCTGCCGGAGGTTCCTTAGTCACCAGCGGTGAGGAGTCCACCGCACATGAAAGAGACCCCTGCTCAGGTGGAGGGGTAGGAGAGGCAGCGGTGGCTGCCGAGGCTCAAATGGAGCCACCTGTGGAGAGGTTGGTGGAGGTCGGAGTGCCTCCTATTGAGAGTCTCTCTGTTACGGATCAGAGGATGTCGTGAAAGAAATTGAAGTTCAAACGGATTCGGCCGGAAATAGGGCGATAGCCAAAGAGGAAGAGGAAGAGGAAAAGGAATCGCTGGATGAAGGGGTGTTCGGGCCGAGGCTCCCTGATCGAGGCCGAAGCATTCGAGGCCTTGCAGGTTGAAGCTCTGACAGGGGAAGCTGAGCGGATGATTCCTCGGGTCAGAATCCCTCAGACCAGTTCTTCGGCTATGAGCTCCTTCGTCCACAGCCCGAAAGTGGATGATATGCTCACCGCCTTCATGAGTCCATTTTGCGCGGGAGGGAGTTCCTCGACGGATGAGCCTACTACCCGGATATCATTGAGGCGGCTTTTGGCCGGCTTGGGACACCAAATGATGCTTTCCTTCTCCCTGAAATTAGCAATGCTACTCTCATGACGATGGCTTCAAACTACATCTTCCGGGTGAGTTACTGTACCGAGGTTGTGATTCTTGATTGGTGCCCGTGTCATGATTTTTCACATGTATTTTTCTCGCAGAATGCTTTGGTCACAAGAGCGCTGACTTGGCATTTAAATTTGGCCGTTGGGGCCTGCGCTCAGGCCAGGAAGGAAGCGGCCGACCTTCGGGTGAGGGTGGATTCAACCAGTTGGCTTTCCAGGGCCTTGGCATCCACCAGGGCGGATTTTGAGAGGGCGGGCGAGTCTCACCGGCTTGCAGCCGAAAGGGCCTCTCGGCTCGAGACCCAAGTCAAAGAGCTCCAGGGTTTCCGCGAGCAATTGGACAAGGCTTGCCTGGAGTTATCCTAGATTAAGGTGAAGCATGACGACGACGTTAAGACCATGCAGCAGTATTTCAACAAAAGGTGGAATCAGTTGAGGGCTAGTCATGCCGAAGATAAAAATAATTGGAGCAAGAGGCTCGAGGAGGAGAGGCATAAGTGTCGGTGGCAGCGGGATCAGCTTACCGATCTGAATAAGGAATTCACCGATATGGAGAATCGCTGAAATGGAAAAATGAGCAGATTGCTCGGCTTACCGAAGATCTCGATCGATCTCGACGGGAAGTTGGGGACAAGCAATCCCGAATTAATGACCTCAAGGAGGGTCTTCAACCGAACAAGTCGGCCAAGCTGAAGGCCTTGGAGAAGGTTCAGGAGCTGAGCAATGAAATGGCTCGGCGGGAGGAGGAGGAGGTATAGCGTCTTCCCGTTTGTTCGCTTTCGGTGCTTTTCTTTTGCTTATGGGCTTAAACATTCTGATATTTTGCATATGAGTAAAATTGGGCTCGAGACGTAGGAGCAGTTTAAAGCTCTAAGGGCAGAATTATCCGCGAGTCGTCAGATGAACTTCGATATCAGGGGCTAGTTAACTGAAACCGATAACCGAATCGCTTCGGCTGTGGAGGAGTACAAGAGTTCCGCCCAATTTTTCGAGGAGCATAGAGAGGCTTGTGTCAATGCATTTAGGTTTGGCGAGGAGGAGACTCGAGCAAAGATCTCTCGGGCGCATCCCGAATGGGATTTATCTTTTTTGGATGCCAAACATTTTGATGCTTGTACCCTGGGAGCCGAAGAAGCCGAGTATGAGGATATTCGGACGTCGATCTTGACGCCATCCTGGGCCCTAATGAGGCTGTGGCTTCCGAAGAACACCCTCAGCTTGCTGCCGAGGAACCCGAGGTTTTTCCTTCGACATCTGAAGTGGGTGAAGTGAGCCATGCCTTCCCGGAGATTATCAAAGAAGTTCTTGGGATGGACCGGACCCTGAGTCTTAAGGGTCGCTTATGTACTTTTGCTTTTTTGCTCTTTCAACCTGTAATTTGGGTGAAATCCAATGAATGATTTCTTTCTGTTTGGCTTCATCATCTTGGCCATTGCTTTTATAAACACCCTTTCGCTGGGAATTCCCTTGACGAATCGTGAGCGAGGTACGCTTTAAGGCCTGATATTCCTCAGAGGTTCTGGTCAAAGATTTTGCTCAATCAAAGCCAGTACTAACTGGTTTTGCCGATGCATAACATTGTTCGGCTTTGCCGTAGATGTAGCCCTGATTTTGCCTTGGTTGGGGCCGGGATTAGGTGCGCGCAAATTTACTTAATTTCACTAAGGCACGAAATGGTTCGACACAAGAGAGCCGAGAATGACTCGAATACCTCGGCTGGGGCCGAGGTTAGATAACTTGGTTTGTTCGAGGTAAAAAGTTGCCACATTTTATGCCGAGGCATTCGAAACAGCTTTTCTGAAGGATGCTACGTTTCTGCCCGAGGCATTTATTTTGCTGGTCTTTTCCAACGTGGGTCTTTTTAACGTACGCGATAAGCATTCGATCGCTATTGGATGGCGTCATTTTCACAAGGTGATTTTTTAGGCCTGCCCGTACCTCAAGGACCGGTGGACGATTTCCTGCATTTAAGTCTATTGATTCGAGATCAGAGAGAAATCTTTTGTCGTGCGTCATGGCCTGTGAAATGCGTTCGGTGCGCTTTAGAAAGCGCCCTTTTATCCTAAACCACCACGTGGTAGCGTGGCCAGGGCATTTCGAATTTCAGGGCTCCTTCTTTAATGACCACCCCTGGCTTGTTTGCCTATAAAAAGGTGCAGGGAGCGGACTGTGCCATGCCATCCTTCAAAGTCTTTTCTTTCCTGTGAGTCGTAAGGGTTTCCATGGTGTCTGTCTCATCAGGAGCGGAGAAACTGAGCTTCCCTTTTGAAAGCTGGCTCGTCCCAGATAGCTGGGGCGACGAAGAAGCTGTTGAGGAGCAAGTAGTCTTCAAGGGAGAAATTATCGAAGGTCATATGGAGGGCACATGGGAGGCCCGCAGAGGTCATATGGGGAGCGCACGTATGCGCTTCCTATGTATCCTTTGTCACTTGCCATGGGGACCACAGGAAATGCAAAGCATACGTATCCCCCATGGCTTATGTGAATTTCGCATCCTTCCTTAGCTTGAATTCCTCAGCTCATTCGCTTGAGGAATCTTTTTCCATGTGAAGAGGGAGGAGGGATGTGTTGGTCTGCTGGTTCTCTATCGTTTACAATCGGGGAGTGGCTAGCAGACCAGCATCCCACTCAGGGGGGATGTCTCGTTGGCATAAGCATCCACGGGCCCTTGGCTGGTTATGATCCCTCCATGTGTTCATCCGAGGGATTCGTGGATGGCCCACTTTGCTCTTTGGCCTTAACCAGTGGCTCAATGGAGCTTGTCTGATTTTTTTGATTTCTGGGGTCGGATGTAAAGGCATTATTATCGACTGAAGCTGCTCAGCCAAGCTTTTTTATTTGTTTGTATTTCCTGTGCCTTGACATACTTGTAATGCCTCTTAAAAGGTTGTAATCTTTTATTAATAAAGAAAGTTTTTACTATTCTTTTTGTGACATTTGTTTCTTTTTCTGATGTGATTGTGTTGAGAGTTGTTACTCTCATTTTATGCTTTCCAGTCCGTAGCATAATCTACAAGTTCAGCAGCATTTTGCTACTTTGTTTTTGCCAATGTGTCATTTAGTCCCCTGTAAGGGAAGCATTTATCTCTGTGTAGGTCAGAGAAAGGCCTGGGCGGCCCTGTGGAGTTATGCAACAAGCATGGTCCTATTTCAAGAATGAAGTACATATTTCCTTGAAAATAAAAAACTTGTGTAATCTTGTGATAAGCGGAGAAAGGTTACTAACCTCTGCTGAAGCATAACAGGATGTCTTAGTTGCGTCAGAGTGTTTGAAAAATTACTTGTTTAGGCCGAGGCTTCCAGGAATATATTTTTCTTGGCATTGCCAAGGTACGGAGACCGTCACTCGCTTAACGAGGCTTCAAGAATACATCACTCGGTTTGGCCGAGGCTTCAGATAATATATCACTCGGTTTGACCGAGGCTTCGGATAATATATCACTCAGTTTGAGCAAGGCTTCGGATAATATATCACTCGGTTTGACCGAGGCTTCAGATAATATATCACTCAGTTTAGCCGAGGCTTCAAGATTATATTTTACTTGGCGCTGCCAAGGTATGGAGATCACTCGACCTGGCCGAGGATTTATAAAGATTATATTTTACTTGGCGCTGCCAAGGTACAGAGATCGCTCGGCCCGGTCGAGGATTTATAAAGATTATATTTTACTTAGCGCTGCCAAGGTATGAAGATCGCTCGGTCTGGCTGAGGATTTATAAAGATTATATTTTACTTGGCGCTGCCAAGGTACGGAGATCACTCGGCCCGGTCGAGGATTTATAAAGATTATATTTTACTTGGTGCTGCCAAGGTAGAGATCGCTCGGCCCGACCGATGATTTATAAAGATTATATTTTACTTGGCGCTGCCAAGGTACGAAAATCGCTCGACTCGGCCGAGAATTTATAAAGATTATATTTTACTTGGCGCTGCCAATGTACGGAGATCATTACTCGGATTGGCCAAGGCTTCAAATAATATATCACTCGGCTTGGCCGAGGCTTCAAGATTATATTTTACTTAGTGCTGCCAAGGTACGGAGTCCTTCCAGCCCAGCTGGGATATATTTTACTTGGCGTGACCAAGGTCCGGAGATCGCTCGGCTGGCCGAGGATTTATAAACCTGTCTCTCATTGTAGCTATCAAAGAAAGCAATAAAAAATAGAAATTTTTTGAATCTTTGAAGATTTAACTCAATGGACAAGGTAAGTTCAGGGAGGGCATACTCTCACTAATGATAGATGTGGAGATTATCCGAGTTCCACGTCCGGGAATAGATTTCCCATTCAGATCTTGGAGCTTATAGGTGCCGGGTTTGATTACCTTCGTAATTTGATAAGGACCCCCCCAATTAGGAGACAACTTTCCTTGCTCCAATGGCTTTGAGACGGATGCCTTCCGAAGTACCAAATCACCTGGGGAGAAAAATTTCCTTTACTCTGGTTGAATGGTAGCGGCCAACTCTTTGTTGGTAAGCCCCATCCGGATCCGGACTTTCTTCCTGACTTCTTCTATCAAATCAAGATTGGTTCAGAGTTGTTCATCATTGGATTCTTCCGGTAGCCTTCGGTGTGAGGGGAGGGGAGTCTGACTTCCACGGGGATAACAGCTTCAATGCCGAAGTGTTAGTGTATGCCCTAGATCCAATTGGATTGAATGCTGTATACATTCTATGAATACAAATAAAATGGTTTCTTTATCTATCCAGATATCTTTATAATATATTTGATATATGTCTGTGAGATAAAGTCCAAAAGAATGTGAACCGTGCATATGAAATTTGTAATAGAGATTACAAATTGTGAGATTCAAATTGCACGTTATGGTTCGATTCTTTAAACTTCCCTAGTCGATGTGCAGATGGGACTGGACACCATCGAACACCGTGAGACTAGCACACATTGCATATCCTCACCCTTGGGTGAGCAGCTGATTTCACAAGCTGAAGTATGAAGATACTTGGATAGGTGTGTGGATGCTCATTATTGTAATGATGCATTGGATGACCCGTACAGAGATCCATATGGATATTCTATGTAGTGTCGATGGTTGATCTCTAATGACGGTGGTGTGAGTGATCTTTTGATTTGAGATCTTCATTGCATCTCATGTGTGGAATGTCATGCATTGATGGCATCCAAACGTCGCTCTAGCCATGGGTGGCAAATATGGTGTCGGTTGGGTATGACATGAAGCACATGAAGATGATGTTTGATCAAGATAGGATTTGTCTCCCTTGATAGAAAGATTATATCCCACGGCACTTGATGGATTAAATTGATTATTAAATCCTTGCAAGGTTGAGTTGGAATTCGAAATAGTTTCGAAGTTCTAATTCTTATAGTCAATTTTTTCTGAGATCAAGTAAACAAAGATCAATTACAGGGTTGACACATTCCATACCACTGATTGATCTGGGATATGTGACGAAAGGATTTGATCATACGGTAACCGTTCATGGACAGGTGTTGATGGTCACGTCGACAAAACCTTTAGCAATTGGATGGTCATGATGCTTTGCTAAAGGCCTCTCATGATCTATAATCATGTTGTTGAATTAGATAAAGAGTTATCCAATCATTCTTAGGGTCTATGATTAGGACATGATTATTGCCAACATGTTAAAGGGCCTAATGGGTCACATGCATTAAGGAGAATATTGGATGAATTAAAATAATAATTAAATTAGATTTAATTCAGATAAGATGATCAATTAAATAATTGGGTGAGACCCAATTTAAAGAAGATATAATAATAATGGATATGATTTATAGTAGAAGGAATGTTAAGGAGAAATTTTTTGTGCATATGATAAACAAATAATAGGATACCCAAATATCACTTGATCCATGTGATGAATGGCTCTGATTATTCGGGTATGGATGGCCAATCTCAGCCATGTGAAGATGGAATCATGCCCATGAGATGAGGCATGATGAATCTCTACGATTCGATGATGAATACGTACAAATTAGGGCATGTAGTTATGGGATAACCAACTCCTAATTTCAAAGGTTGAGATTATGACACGTGGATTAATCTTACCATGAAGATGGGAGTTTCTTACCATGAAGATGGGAGGAGTTTCTTACCATGAAGATGGGAGTTTCTTACCATAATGATGGGAGTTTTTTACCATGAAGAGAGGTCTCTTCCTCTTTGGAACGTCTCATTTTCAACCTATAAATATAGTTCCTTCCTACCAAGAAAGTAGAGCAAGAGCATAAGAACAAAAGATTAGACTTTTCTTCAAAGATATCTTCTGTAAGGGGATTCAAGAGGCGCTAGCACCCCTCTCTCTCTCCCGTGGTATCATCTTTATACCTTAGAGGTCTTCATCCCTTCTTCTCTGCGTGGATCACCGTTAGAGGCCGGACACGTGGACGGCTAGTGACAAAGGATTAACGGCTTCATCTCATCTATATCGATAAAGGACTCAGGTATGAATAAAATTAGATTTTATTTGAGATTTAATGAATATGTTCCTAGGATCCTGGGCATCTAGAAATTTTGTATTATATCTTCCGCAATGTTTTTATGAATTTGATTCATATCTAGAATACATAATTCCCAACAGTGGTATCAGAGCCCCCTTAGGCTACAGATTCATTAATCTGATAGGATACTTGAGTCAATATGATTGATAATATGAGTTTTTATTATGCTTAAAATCCTGAATAGTTTTCATATGTTGATAATAAATCTAAAATATAATAAAATGTTTATTATTTGATGATAAACAATATTATTTAGATTTATGCATGTTCATTATCATGGTAAAATAGAGTACTTTGATATATGATATCAGAGATAAAGATTTATTATATGATAATGAACATTGAAAACTTAGTTTGGATATTTGGATCAAGATAAGATTGTGATTAAATGTAATCATATGGAACTTAAAATCTTATATTTTGAATCTAAATCTTATCATGACAAGAATATGATTAGGGTTTGTTAGACATTAGGATTTACATGGGATGTGAAACTGACATGTCATAACATGTAATTAAATGATAAGAAAATTTAAAATTTGAATTAAGAACTCTTATCATAACACCCTAGCTAGATCACTATCTATAGTTATCATAAAATGTAATAGATGATAAAGATTTAGGAAACTTAGTCTTACCATATCATTGTTTGATCCTATGATCCCATAATTGATCTAATCAATTGGGCTTAACTATTGGTGTCTAAAGGCTTGATCATGGTTTTTAATTGCTCCGTTCGCTGCCTGAAAAACCCATTTAATGGGATCAAAGGGTATGCTAAATAGGACCCCATTGATCAGCTAATCTGGCCATTGTTAGGGAAAGCTCTTAATTGATTAAATCAATTAAGGTTGATTAGGATGGTAGCAATTGATTTGGTCACATGATTAGGGTTCCTAAATTAGATAGTGATCAGGATCCTAATTTGATTAGGAGTCCCAATCATAGATTGAATCTTATGAAATTAAGGTTAATTGAGATTAATCTAAAATCTACATATAGGATATGTAACCTAGCATAGTATAAATGTTGTAGATGCAGATGGGACCTATATGCGCTAAATCCCTCCACGAATATTAAGTCATAAGCCTTCCATTGTTCACATGATACAAAATCATTAGGTCATGAGATTTATCGTGCCAAAGCCGAGGTCGAGTGTACTTATAAGGAGTTGATTGTGGAACAAGAGGTTGACTTAACTAGATTAGCTGGCATAATTGGCCAAAGTCAGGGTCAGTCTAATCTAGAGGCAAACTTTAGGATGATCACATATGGATATAATTGACAAGGCAATGTCCCCTAAATGATCTAGGAGTCAATTAGATGTGATTGATGATAATCTACCAAATTTGGCTTACCGAGATTTGTTGTGCCAAAGCCAAGGTCAAGGTAATTCAAATGAGGATCCTAGCCCACTAAGGAAATTGAATGCCAATTTCTCGAGATTAATAGAGAGGGCTATTAACCTTGATAAAATAGTGGGAGAAACCAACTTAATTAAAAATCTAAAATTACCATATTAAGTTGGTGATTAGTATTCATAGTAATTGACTCGTTCTAATTTTATGTAGGTTATCAGAGAAACCATGAGTGTAAACATCAACCTTAGGAATATTTTAGAATCCAACAAATTGACTGGACTCAACTTCCCTGATTGGCTAAGGAATGTAAGGATCGTGCTTCGATCTAAAAAAATTCTTTTTGTCCTAGATGAGGTTGCACCGGAGGTCCCACTAGCGGATGCTCCGACAGAGATTCATGTGGCATACAATCGGTATAAAGATGCTGAAGACATGGCCACATGTTTGATGTTGGCCTCGATGTCACCTGATCTTCAGAAACAGCATGAGCATATGAATACTTAGGAGATTTTGATACTTGCAAGAGTTGTTTGGTGCACAGTCTCGATATGAGAGATTTCAAACTTCTAAAGAGTTGTTTCAATGCAAAATGACTGAGGATTCATCATGGGTGCCCACGTACTAAAAATGATCAATCTGATTGAGAAGTTGGCACGATTGGGTTTAGTGATGGATCATGAACTAAGTATTGACTTGGTTCTACAGTCATTACCTCCCAGCTATTCGTAATTTGTTCTTAATTTAACATGAACAAGCTAGAGACATCTCTACCTGAGCTCGCGAATATGCTGACAAATGCCGAGCCCAACATTAAGAAAGAAAAGGGGCAGGTTATGGTCGTGAGTCTTCTGGCGCTCGTAAGAAGCGGCCAAAGAAGAATAAGGTCCAAAAGGCCAAGGCGATTAAACCAAATAAGGGCATTAAGAAAAACAAAGTAGCCAAGGGAAGTGTCACTTCTCTGGCAAGGAAGGGCACTGGAAGCGAAACTGCAAGGCTTATCTGACTAGCCTGAAAGAAAAGAAACATACAGATGCTTCTACATCAGGTATATTTATGATTGAGATGTTTTCTTCTGTTACTTCTTATTCCACTTGGGTATTGGATACCGGTTGTGGATCTCATATTTGTATTAATATGCAGATGATAAGAAGCAGTAGAAAGCTGAAAAAAGATGAAGTGATCCTGCGCATGGGAAATGGAGCAAAGGTTGCTGCTTTAGCTATAGGATCTTGTTCTTTCTCTTTGCCCACTGGGCTTATAATGGAGCTTAATAATTGTTACTATGTTCCAAACATAACAAAGAATATTATTTCCATTTCATGTCTTGTAAATGATGATATACATTTGAAATTGGAAATAAAGGAATTTTAATTTTTAAAATGAAATATTCTTTGGTTCTGCTGAAATGTTCAACGGGATTTATGTTTTGAATTTACAATGCCCTATTCTCAATGTAGAAACTAAGAAATTAAAATCAAATAATTCTAAGAACTCATTCCTATGGCACTGTCGTTTAGCCATGTAAATGAAACATGTTTAACCAAGTTACATAAGGATAGCTACTGGGCTCATTCGATTGGGAATCGTTTGAGGAATGTGAGTCATGCTTACGTGGCAAAATGACTAAGTCATCATTTACTAAAAAGGGTGAGCGAGCAATTGAATGTTTAGGATTAGTACATTCGGATGTATGTGGTCCTATTAATATTCAGGCAATAGGAGGTTTTTCTTACTTCATCATATTTATAGATGACCATAGCAGGTATGGTTATGTATATCTGATGAAGCACAAATCTGAAGCCTTTGAAAAGTTCAAAGAATTCAGATCCGAGGTAGAAAAATAAAGTAGCAAAAGTATTAAGATACTTCAATCAGATCGAGGTGGGAATACTTAAGCATGAGTTCTTAAATATTTGAAAAAGAATGAATTCTCTCTCAGTGGACTCCTCCTGGTACGCCACAACATAATGGTGTATCAGAAAGAGAAATCGCACATTATTAGATATGGTGCGATCTATGATGAGCCTTGCAAATCTTCCAAAAATGTTTTGGGGTTATGCCCTACACACAGCCGAATACACTCTAAACCAAGTTCCGTCTAAGTCGGTCAGCATCACTCCCTATGAGATATGGTGTGGAAAGAAACCAACCCTTAGTCATCTAAGGATTTGGGGTTGCTACGCTTATGTAAAGTGTAATGAGTCAGACAAGCTGGGAGCTAGATCCGACAAGTGTAATTTTGTGGGGTATCCTAAAGAAACAAAAGGATACTACTTCTACAACCCACTCGAGCAAAAGGTTTTTGTCTCAAGGCATGTCATATTTCTAGAGAATGAGATTTTTTTAAATGGTAGTGGTAGAAATATTGAGATTAGTGAAACTCAAGAACCACAAATTGACACAGACCGATTAGATGACATGGAGCAAATGTCAAATGTAGTGGGAGTTGAGCAGAAAACTCAACTCACATTCAGGCAACATTTACGTAAGCCTCTATTAGAAATGATGGAGCAACAGGTAGCTCCAAGTACACATCAGCTACGTAGGTCTAGTAGAACACATCATATTCCTAAGAGATATTAATTTCTTATAGAAGATGATGAGCCTACTAACTACGAGGAAGCAATTTGTGACATTGACTCCAAGAGATGGCTTGAAGCCATGAAGTCTGAAATGGACTCCATGTACGACAACCAAGTATGGATTTTGGTTGATCCACCTGAAGGGATAAAACCCATTGGGTGAAAATGGGTCTTCAAGAAGAAGACAGGCATGGATGGTAATGTGATTACCTATAAGGCGAGGCTAGTTACAAAAGGTTACAAGCAAAGGCAAGGTGTTGACTTTGATGAAACCTTTTCTCCTGTAGCCATGCTGTCCATAAGGATTTTGCTTGCGATTGCAGCCTATTACGATTATAAGATATGACAAATGGATGTCAAGACCGCCTTCCTAAATGGTGATTTAGTAGAAGATGTGTATATGACACAACCTGAGGGTTTTGAGTCTATTGATTCTTAAAAGGTATGCAAGCTGCAAAGGTTCATTTATGGACTTAAGCAAGCCTCTAGAAGTTGGAACATCCGTTTTGATGAAACAATCAAAAAGTTTAATTTTATTAAAAATAAGGATAATCCATGTGTGTACAAGAAGGTTAGTGGGAGTGTTATTATTTTCCTGATATTATATGTAGATGACATATTATTGATAGGAAACAATGTATCCTTGCTGCAAGAAGTGAAGGAATGGTTGTCCAGCAAGTTCTCCATGAAAGATTTGGGAGAAGCAGCCTATATACTGAGTATTAAGATCTATAGAGATAGATTTAGGAGGTTGCTTGGATTGTCCCAATCAACGTACATAGATAAAGTGCTAAAACAGTTTAGCATGAAGGAATCCAAGAAGGGATTCCTATCGATATCGCATGGGATACATCTCTCCAAGGACATGAGTCCTAAGACCCAAATGGAGAGAGAATACATGAATAGGATTCCATATGCCTCAGCAATCAGATTCATCATGTATGTGATGCTATGTACAAGACCTGATGTTTCTTATGCATTGAGTATCACTAGTACATACCAAGCAAACCCTGGTGAGAAACATTGGATGGCCGTCAAGAATATCCTTAAGTACTTACAAGGACTAAGGATATGTTCTTGGTTTATTGAGGATCCGAACTCATAGTTCAGGGTTATACGGATTATAGTTTTCAGTCTGATAAACATGATTATAAATCTCAATCAGGCTATGTCTTTACACTCAATAGTGGTGCAGTCAACTGGAAGAGTTCCAAGCAGGAAACGACTGTCAACTCTACAACCGAGTCTGAGTACATTGCAGTATTAGATGCAGATAATGAAACAGTTTGGATCAAAAAGTTCATCACTAAACTTGGTGTGGTTCCAAGTATTGCTGATCCAGTACACTTGTATTGAGATAACAATGGAGCTATTGCGCAAGCTAAGGAGCCAATGTCTCATCAGAGGTCCAAACATGTACTCAGAAGATACCATGTAATTAGAGAGATCATTGATAGAAATAATATAAAAATAGAATGAGTCCCCATGGAAGATAATATTGCCGATCTATTCACTAAAGTCCTGCCGTAGCAGAAGCATGATGGTCATGCTGAGTCACTTGGTATTGGATACATGGGTGATTGGCTCTAGTTCAAGTGGGAGATTGTTAGTGTATGCCATAATCCAATTGGATTGAATGCTGTATACATTCTATGAATACAAATAAAATGATTTCTTTATCTATCCATATATCTTTTATGAGATAAAGTCCAAAAGAATGTGAACCGTGCATATGGAATTTGTAATAGAGATTACAAATTGTGAGATTCAAATTGCACGTTATGGTTCGATTCTTTAAACTTCCTTAGTCGATGTGTAGATGACTGGATACCATCGAACACTGTGAGACTAGCACACATTGCATATCCTCACCCTTAGGGTGAGCAACTGATTTCACAAGCTGAAGTATGAAGATACTTGGATAGGTGTGTGGATGCTCATTATTGTAACGATGCATTGGATGACCCGTACAGAGATCCCATATGGATATTCTATATAGTGTCGATGGTTGATCTCTAATGATGATGGTGTGAGTGATCCTTTGACTTGAGATCTTCATTGCATCTCATGTATGGAATGTCATGCTTTGATGGCATTCAAACGTTGCTCTAGCCATGGGTGGCAAATATGGTGTCGGTTGGGTATGACATGAAGCACATGAGGATGATTTGATCAAGACAGGATTCGTCTTCCTTGATAGAAAGGGTTATATCCCACGGCCACTTGATGGATTAAATTGATTATTAAATCCTTGCAAGGTTGAGTTGGAATTCGAAATGGTTTTGAAGTTCTAATTCACATAGTTAATTTTTCTTGAGATCAAGTAAACAAAGATCAATTACAGGGTTGACACATTCCATACCACTAATTGATCTGAGATATGTGATGAAAGGATTTGATCATACGGTAACCGTTCATGGACAGATGTTGATGGTCACGTCAATAAAACCTTTAGCAGTTGGGCGGTCATGATGCTTTGCTAGAGGCCTCTCATGATCTATAATCATGTTGTTGAATTAGACAAAGAGTTGTCCAATCATTCCTAGGGTCTATGATTAGGACATGATTATTGCCAACATGTTAAAGGGCCTAATGGGTCACACGCATTAAGGAGAATATTGGATGAATTAAAATGAGAATTAAATTAGATTTAATTCAGATAAGATGATCAATTAAATAATTGGGTGAGATCCAATTTAAAGAAGATATAATAATAATGGATACGATCCATTATAGTAGAAGGAATGTTAAGGAGAAATTATTTGTGCATATGATGAACAAATAATAGGATACCCAAATATCACTTGATCCATGTGATGAATGGCTCTGATTATTCGGGTATGGATGGCCAATCTCAGCCATGTGAAGATGGAATCATGCCCATGGGATGAGGCATGATGAATCTCTACGGTTCGATGATGAACACGTATAAATTAGGGCATGTAGTTATAGGATAACCAACTCCTAATTTTAAAAGGCTGAGATTATGACACGTGGATTAATCTTACCATGAAGATGAGAGTTTCTTACCATGAAGATGGGAGGAGATGGGAGTTTCTTACCATAATGATGGGAGGAACGTCTCATTTTTAACCTATAAATATAGTTCCTTCCTACCAAGAAAGTAGAGCAAGAGCATGAGAAGAAAAGATTGGACTTTTCTTCAAAGATATCTTCTGTAAGGAGATTCAAGAGGCGCTAGCACCCCTCTCTCTCTCCCGTGGTATCATCTTCATACCTTGGAGGTCTTCATCCCCTCTTCTCTGCGTGGATCACCATTAGTGGCCGGACACGTGGACGGCTAGTGACAAAAGATTAACCAGCTTCATTGTCATCTACATCGATAAAGGACTCAGGTATGAATAAAATTATATTTTATTTGAGATTTAATGAATATGTTCCTAAGGATCCCGGGCATCTGAAAATTTTGTATTATATCTTCTACAATGTTTTCATGAATTTGATTCATATCCAGAATACATAATTCCCAACATGAAGGCCATCTTGAGCGGAGTCTGGCCTGTGGGAGCCCTCTCGATGGTTCGGTACGCCCACAACACGTGGTGGAGCTCCTCCGCCCATCTGCCTCGCGCTTGGTTGAGCCGAGCTTTAATTCCCTGCAATAGAGTTCGATTTGTTACCTCGGCCTCTCCATTAGCTTGAGGATGTCCGACCGATGTCAAGCAATAAAGAATTCCATGATCCTCGCAGAACTTCCGAAACTTTGGATTATCAAATTACTTCCCGTTATCAGTGATGATGGTGTGGGGAAGACCGAAGCGGCAGATGATGGACCTTCACATGAAGTCTTTAGCCCGTGCTTCGGTTATCTGGGCGACTGCTTCGGCTTCAACCCACTTAGTGAAATAATCGATTGCAACAAACAAAAACTTCCTTTGCCCCGTTGTGAGGGGGAAAGGGCCAAGTATATCCATTCCCCACTTGGCAAAGGGCCAGGGGGACGAGATGAAGTTAGGTGAGCAGAGGGGAGCCTCTGAATATTTGAGTATCGTTGGCACGCATCACAGGCTCGGACAAGGTCATCAGCATCTTTTTGCATCATGGGCCAATAATATCCTTGGCGTAGCACTTTGTGGCACAGGGTGCGGCTGCCGAGGTGATTGCCACATATGCCTTCATAAACTTTCCGAAGAGTGTAATCGGCTTCTGATAGATGGAGGCATTTGAGCAATGGCATGGAGAAGGATCACTTATATAGTCGATCATCAATCAAAACATAATGAGAGGATTGCAATTTCAACTTCCTTGCTTCCTTTCTGTCGGTGGGCAGCAACCCTTCTTTGAGGTACTGGTGCAGGGGATCCATCCAGGATGGTTCAGTGTCAACCTGCATTATGTGATCAACATCGACGATGCTGGGCTTCCCTAGGACCTCTAGGTGAAATTTTTGCTCGAGATCCATCGACTCCGTAGTCGCCAGGCAGAAATAGGTCGGCGCGCGCATTTTTAGCCCTTGGGATCTGGACAATTTTGACTTCATCGAAATAGGAAGATAGATCGCGCACCTTTTGGAGATACCGAATCATACTCGGCTCTCAAGCCTTGAATTCTCCCTGCACCTGGCTAGCCACCAATTGGGAGTCAGTGTAGGCAATCAGCTTCTTGACTTTAAGCTCACGGGCGATTCAGAGTCCGAACAGTAAGGCTTCGTACTCTGCCTCATTGTTTGAGGCCGGAAAGGAGAAGCGAATGCCATATTCAAAGGTCGCACCCTTCGGACTGGTGAGGACCAGGCCGGCGCCAGAGCCGTCCGCACTGGAGGATCCATCGGCGTGAAGCAACCATGGGGCACTGGGCTTTGGTTGCCCGGGGGTATCTGAACAGAGCCATCTTCGGGGATAGTGCATTCGAGGAGGAAGTCCGCTAGAACTTGGGCTTTAATGGCTGGATGAGGTTGATATTGAATGTCATGCTCGCTCAGCTCGACAGTCCATTTGGTCATTCTCTCCGATGCTTCTGGATGATGGATAATTGCCTTAAGAGGTTGGTCGATCAGGATGATGACAGTGTGCCCCTGGAAGTATGGCCGCAACTTTCGGACCGACGTCACTAGAGCTAGGATCATCTTCTCGACCCGAGTATACCTCGTTTCAGCGTCTTTGAGAAGTTTGCTGACATAATAGATAGGTCTTTGAACTCTGTTCTCCTCTCTGATTAGCACCGAGCCAACAGCATTTTCAGAGACTACCAGGTACAAATTCAGCACCTCCCCTGGCTTGGGCTACTGAGGAGAGGTGGTGAGCCGATGTATTTCTTGAGGTCTTCGAAGGACTTTGGCAATCTGAGGTCCACTGAAAGTTTTGGCCGACCGAAGCACTTTGAAGAAGGGAAGGCATTTCTCGGCCGACCGAGCAATGAAGCGGCTGAGGGTTGCTACCCTCTCGGTGAGGCGCTGCACATCCTTGACTGACCCTGGCGGAGCCATTTGTTGCAGGGCTTAGATTTTCTGAGGGTTTGCTTTGATGCCTCGTTGTGAAACCATGAAGCCGAGGAATTTTCAGAGTTGACTCCGAAGGCACATTTGGTGGGATTGAGCTTCATCTCGTATTTTCGAAGTGTAGCGAAGCTCTCCACAAGGTCCTTAATGTGCTGGGATGCCTCCTTACTTTTTACCAGCATGTCATCAACATACACTTCCATGTTCCGACCGACTTGCTCCTTAAAGACTTTGTTGACCAGCCTTTGGTAGGTGGCACCTACATTTTTCAAACCAAAGGGCATAACTCGATAACAATAGATATCTCGGTCGTGATGAAGGTGGTTTTCTCCTCGTCTTCGGGTGCCATTCGGATCTGGTTGTAGCCCGAATAGCATCTATGAAGGTTAGCATTTGATGCCCTGAAGTTGAATCCATGAGCTGATCAATCCGCGAAAGAGGGAAGCTATCTTTGGGCAAGCCTTATTGAGGTCAGTAAGTCGATGCAGATCCTCCATTTGCCATTCGATTTCTTCACCATGACCATGTTCGCCAGCCAGTTGGGGTAACTAACCTTCCGGATAACTTGGCTTTGATGAGCTTATCCACCTCTTCTTCGATGGATTTTTGGTGCTCTGGGGCGAAGCTCCTCTTCTTCTGCTTAATAGGCCTAAATGTTTCGTCCACGCTGAGGCAGTAGACTAGGACATCTGGGCTGATTCCAGGCATATCCAATGCAGACCAGGCGAAGACATCAGCATTCCTCCGAAGGAACTCGATCAATTCTTGTCAAAGCTTTCCTTCTAGTTGTGATCCGACCTTTATAGTTTGGTCGGGCCGAGCCTCATCGAGTGGTATCTCTTCCAGTTCTTCGGCGGGCTCTCCTCATTGCTCAGTGAGATCTTCTCGAGCATCCAACCCATCCACCTCGGGGTTTCTGGATTGGAGGTCAGCAACAAAGCAATGCCAAGCTACGATCTGGCTTCCTCGAACCACCCCCACTCCCCATTCAGTGGGAAATTTCATGGCGAGATGGGGAATGGAAATGATGGCTTTGAGAGAGATTTGCCCCGGTCTACCGAGGATGGCGTTGTAGGAGATCTGAGCTTGGTTACAAGGAAATCCATGAACACGGTAGCCACATGGGGCCAGGTGCCAGCTCGAACTGACAGAGTGATGACTCCTTCAGGGATTATGGAGTCACCTGTGAAGCCCACCAAGGTGGACTCCACCGGCCGGAGGCTTTCTACATGGAATTTTAACCTCACAATGGCATCAAAATACAGAATGTTAACAGAGCTTCCACTATCAAGCAGAATCCGGTGTACATCATAATTGTTCATATTTAAAGATACAACCAGAGCATCATCATGGGGGTACTGTACTTCCCCAAGGTCTTCATTGGAGAAAGTGAGCTCATCGACCCGAGCTTTCTTCGGTGGGTTCTCCTCCTTGCCTGGCCAAGAAGATGGGGATCTGGCCGCCGTTATCACATTAATGTTGCCGATAACTGGAGGATTTGGTGGTGGGAGCTGGTGAGACTTAGACTGGCGATTATCTTCATTAATCGGCTCAGGAGGGCCTCTGAACCGGTTCAGTCTACCTCGCCGGATTAATTGCTCAATCTCATTTTTGGACTGCCAACAGTCCTCGATATCATGCCCGTAGTCCCAATGGAAGCGGCAGTACTTGGCTGGGTCCCTCTGAGCTCCGTTGCCTCGAAGAGGAGGGGATCGAGGAAAGCTAACACTCGATCTCCATCAGGATCTGCACTCTTAGTGCGGTAAGGGGAGTGTAGCGGTCGAACCTTCGAACCAGACTCCGAGTTCAGTCCTGAGGCGGCGATGGAGGAGCTCTGCGGTGGCGAGGTGGGCTAGCGCGGCGATGGGCTCGCTGCCTATCCGAGCCCTTTTCCTCTTTCTTCTTCAGCTGCTTGGCCCGGGCTGACCTCCTCGATTCTTCTACCCTGGCGTATTTTTCTGCCAGGGACATCATGTCTGAAAGGCTCTTCGAGTAATTCACCTTTAGAGCCAGGTAGAAGTCTCCCTCCTTGGACACTCCTCGGCCAGGGCAGACATGGCCACCTTGTGGTTGAGATGGTCGACTTCTAGGAGGGTCGTGTTGAAGCGGCCAAGGTAACTCTTCAGCGACTCCCCCTCTCTTTGCTTGATCTCGGAGAGGGAGTCGGATCTCCGTCGCTGGCAATGGCTGCTGACAAACTGGCTAATGAGCAGACAGCTCAGCTCGTCAAAAGAATCAATGGAACTTGGTTTTAGGCTGTTGAACCAGGTTTGGGCATATCCCCTTAAAGTGGAGGGAAAGGCTCTGCACAGGATCGCATCTGATGCCCCATGGAACATCATGATAGATCTGAAGCTGCTGAGGTGGTCGTCGAGATCGGTGGATCCATGATACGACTCGATGGTAGGGAACTTGACATGAGAGGGAATCACCTCCCTCATGATCCTCTCGGAGAAGGGGATGCCCTGCTCCGCTTTCGGTTGGGATGGAGGAACTTGCCTGTCGGCGTCCAACTCCCGATGCCACTCTTGTCGCATCTCCTGCATCTGTTATCTGATCCCTTCATCCAGAGTGGTATGAGGGATCAGGCGAGGAGAAGATGGCAGCGGTGTCGAATCCTGGGAAGACACCGGGGAGAGGGAGCGAACCTGCCTGGATCTGAGCAGGCTCTTCCCTCCAGCTCGCTGCAGTGCCGGCTTCGTCTTTGCGGGCCGGTGACCATGATCCACCGTCCCAGCGGATCGGAAGAAGAAATCACTGGCGGAGAGGGGCAGCAGCCTCCTCATGGGGCTGAGAGGCAAGGATAGCAGTTCCAGGGATTGCCTGGAACCCTTGGACGGCGGATCGGAAGAAGAAATCGCTGGCGAAGCAGGGGCAGCAGCCTCCTCATGGGGCTGAGAGGCAAGGATAGCAGTTCCAGGGATTGCTTGGAACCCTTGGACCAGCTAGGTCAATGCTTGGACCTACTGAACCAAAGTGGCGAACTGGTCCAGGGTTACCGTCGTTGCCGCAATGAAGGAGTTTTAGCTGGCGGTGGTAGCGGAGGTGCTGCACTGCTAATCAGATCAGGCCTTTGAGAGGTGGCCTGGTCTTGAGCTTCAGATATAGCTCTCTTCCGATTGGCCATTAGAGGATGCTTTGCTCTGATTTTTGAGTCTTGTCTCCTAGATCACAAGTTTATGGGACTTGAGGCCTTTCCTCTAGCGCAATCTGTTGCTGCGAAAATCCGTTCTCCAACTCAGGTATGCTTCCGGCTCCTGATCTGGACGCCGATCTCGTCTCGGGATGGAACCTGCAAGATAGTCTGCATGCAGAGGTGCTGTGGGGGTTTCCCTCTGCGGAGGACCCTCCGACGCCCAAGTAAGTGGAGATTCATAGCAAGCAGATGTGAGGAGAAGACTCTCACAAAGAAAATGTTCCTCCAGGCTCTTGTGAGAGCTCTAATGGAGTATGAGATTCAATGAGTAAAATGAATGCATAAGGGGTCGTCTTAGAGTTTATGCGCATACATGAGAAGTTGGAATGTTGTGGTATTTATAGCTGATCACCCGATTCCTTGGACGTGCCCTGGATGGGTCTGGAAACTGTTAGAATTCAAATCAAGTTTGTTATGAGGCCAGTAGGGTCCGTATCTTATCAGTTAGAGGATCGACGGCTGGAAGGGCTGATTGATGCCTTGAGGTTCAATGATCACACAGACCTAGGCTACTCTTGCAGGTCCTAGGCCACTTCTGGGCATGATTCGTCGCCTAGAATCTTAGTCAGCTATAGTGGATTCAAACTCTCCCGCGCCGGATTCCGCAGAGGTATTTTGAATGCCGTGGTTTGGCCTGAATGAGGAATAACCTAGTTTTTCGAGGCATAGAATGGATCAGCTCGAATGACCGAGGAATAGCTCAGCTCGGATGGCCAAAGCATGAGGATAGCTCGGGTTACCGAGGAATGGCTCGGCTCAATGGCCGAAGCATGCGGATAGCTCGGGTTATCGAGGAATGGCTCGGCTCGGATGGCCGAAGTATAAGGATGGTTCGAATTGTCGGGGCAACCCCACTTTGTCAGAGATGACTTGGCTTCGTCACTTAGATGTTATGCCAACTGGCTAGCAGGTGTTTGGATTGGGCGTGACCCAATCGCCGACATGAGCGGTCAATAATGCAATGATGATTTTACCCCTTATCAGTACATTCTATTTCGGCTTCAATTCCATTCATGCTTCTCAGTGTATAGGTTGCCTACCTGCAGCTTAGCAAGCAACATGGCAGCAGAGCTTTGCCTGTGTTTGAATGAAGAGAAGAATAGAAATATATATATATATAATAAAATAATTTTATTTTTAAATTTTAATAGATATACATAGCAGTATATTATTGAATCATGAATAAATATTATAAAATATTTTTTATCTTCTTAAGTTTAAACTGACTTTAAATCACATGGATCGCTATGAATTATGTCAAGAGGTTCAGTATTTCTTTCTACTGAAAGAAATGGTTTTTGCTAACTTAGCTTCAACACAAACTTCGTATTTCTAATATGGATCAATTTCATGATTAAATAGTAATTCTAATTTTATTAATTTTCATAAGGAATTAAAATTTGTATGTTATAATCTATCATGCTATAAATAAGAAGAGTCAATCATATAAGCAGAAGAGGAATTTTTATTCATTTCAAGGTTTTGGTGTACAGTCATTACATTATCTTGAATAATCCATTATTCAAGTAATCCCTTCCAATAAATACCCTCTCTTAGTGAGTACAAATTTGTCAGACTCAAAAACCATCCTAAAGCCATGTTTGCTTAAGAGGAAGCCCGACACATTCTTTCGAATATCTAGAACATGAAGTACATCATTTAACAGAAGTTTCTTTCCAGATGTCATCTTGAGTACTATGCTGCCAAGTCCTTCTATCTTAGATATAGCAGAATTTTCATAACCAGATTTCTACCATTGATTGGAGTATATGATGAGAACATACTCTTATCAAAGCAGATATGTCTGGTAGCTCCAATATCGATGTAACACTCATTGGCTTTGTCAACCATGTTTGCTTCAAACACAACAACTGATAGCATCATCTCGGATACTTCTTGGGATAGGATTTCAGTAATGCTGACTTCTTTCTTTTTCTCCTTGAAACGACAGTCCTTGAATTTGTATCATTGCTTTCCACAAACAAAGCACTTGCCCTTGAACTTAAATTTATTTGGATTGCTTTTCTTCTATTTAAAGCCTTCGCTAGGAAACTTGTGTTTCTTCTTCCCTTCTATGAGGTTGTCCTTAGGCTCAATAGGTTGTCCTTCTGTCTTCTTGTCATAGCTCTTATTGTCTTTCTCAATCCTCATATGGACGATTAGATCTTCAAGTCCCATCTCCTTTCGCTTATGCTTCAAGTAGTTCTTGAAGTCTTTTCATGATGGCGGTAGATTCTCTATGATGGCAGCTACCTGGAATGACTCACACTGCATATATCTCATGCAGGATGATTTGGAGTTCTTGGACTTGCTCCATAACAGTTTTATGGTCGACCATTTTGTAGTCTAAGAATCTTTCGATCACAAACTTCTTATGTCTAGCATCCTCTATCTTATACTTTTTATCTAGGAATGCCCATAATTTCTTGGCAGTAGCAACACTGTTGTACACATTGTACAGAGTATTATCCAAGCCATTGAGGATGTAGTTTTGCAAAGGAAGTCAAATGCTTCCATGTTTCTACTGCATCAATCACTTGCTCGTCGGTCTTTTCTTCCTTCAGGACTGGTGGATCTTCATTCAATATTATGACCAGATTTAGAGTGGCGAGGTAGAACAACATCTTCTGTTGCTACATCTTGAAGTCAGTTCCAAAGAACTCCGGTTTCTTGGCTTGAACGAATGTAGGTATGGCAGTCATCTGCAGCAGCACTTCCATGATAGAAAGCACGAAATTTGTCTTAAGATTGTTGGAGAATATGCGGGATAATGTGATGGCTAACTCAATCAAGACCGAGTTTAGAGTTAAACTCTATGTCCTTAAGACAAATCCATCCCACACTGGTGCTTACGGATTTATGATGATTGTCTCTCAGGATACAACGATCTCCTTCTAATGAAAGCATCACTACTATTCACTAGAACAACAAACCAAGAATGCTATACTCTCTTTAATTCAAAGTATGCAAATGCTTAAGGAGGAAATATTTTTCCGATCTATTCTGGAATGTATGTGGCATGTCCTATTTATAAGTTTTGAAGTGCCTCTTCGAAGTACTCTTTCGGAATAGATTGAAATCAGTTTGATTTGATTGGTTGTGAAGGAAGAGACATGAAGGAAGGGGCTTATCGGTCGATTCGTAATTTTGATCTGAAGATCACACTGTTTTAGGCTGATCGATGCGTATTTATACGCCGTTTTAAGATTTGATCTACCGATTAACGATTGGGTGTGTATCTTTATGCCATTTCGATCTACTGATTACTTCGATCAAGTGCGTGACTATATTGCCGAGCTATCTAGCTGAGCTATCTAACCGAACCATCTCATCGAGCTATAGGTCGAACCATCTCGCTGAGCTATCTAATCGAACCATCAACCCGAGCTATAGGCCGAACCATCTCGTCGAGCTATCTGATCGAACCATCTGTCCGAACCATCAATCCGAGCTATAGGCCGAACCATCTACCCGAACCATCTCGCTGAGTTATCTAGTCGAACCATCTATCAGAACCATCTTGTTGAGCTATCTGGCCGAACTATCCGATTGATCTTTGCATTTGATCTTGTCCCCTTATCCGATTGATCAACCAATCTAACGATGATCTAAACCTCTCATCGTATAATTATAAAAAATTTTAAGACTTCGTATGCTCCTCACAACGATGCGCACGTCCAAAGTGTGCCTACAAAGCGCCCATTGCGCCCTTCGCACATGTGCGTACACATATACGGGTGCGCATGTGGGGGTTGATGCTAAGCTCTCTACATAAGATGAGCCCAAATCATAAGCATGGAAAGAGATTTCATATAAGGTGCTTTTATCTTTTTAAAACTTTTCATGTGGGACTAAGAAGATATCACCAATTTCTCATTCAAACTAATAGGTATTAACTAAGGGTTAAAACAACCCATTTTTCAGCATATATATATATATATATATATATATATAAATCTTTACACTGATGTTGATAGCTTAACCACTTGGTCAATGTAACTAAGCCTTTTAAAACTCAACTTTCATTTCATGTGGAGGTGGTTAAATAATGAAAATTTCTGTCATATCCTTCTGTTGATCATAAATCGCAAAAGTTATGGATCCACGAGCTAGGCTAAGTACTCCAAAATTTTGATTGGCTAATCTTGAACTAATTTTTAATATGTGACCGTATGGCAAGGATATTGTCAATGAGTAGAATCGGATGAGTTTGAGTCAGCACATATTAGCTTAATCATGCCTGTAATTAATGTTCTATTCCATAATTGATTGATGCTGGAAGAAATCGAGAATATAAATGTAGATCATCGAAACAATTCCAATTGTAAGCAAGTGGATAAATAAGTAATTTGGAAGACCGGCATCAAGCACAAGATTGCTGGAGTATTTGTGAGAAATGACTATAGTTTGAAATAAAACTCGGATGACCTTTTGGGAACTTCTTGTACATGACCTATTCTCTGGTAGAATGTAACATTCCACCCTGAAAAATCCTGTCACTGGATTAATATTTTCCGTAGTAATCAATCTTGTTGAATGTTTCTCTTGTTAATTTGTAAGTTATTGCTTTCATTTTTATTTTAGTATTTGATGTAATTCTTATTTTGCTAGAAATTGTCAAAATCCTCTTTCTGAGACATTGTTGAACCGTATATTGACTTGACTTAACTCATTGATCAATCCACTCCAGACATTGTTGAACCGTATATTGACTTGACTTAACTCATTGATCAATCCACTCCACGTTTGGTGACTTGATTGGCCAAAGTAGATTTTTCTTAAGAACTATTTTTGTCACACTCTAAGACCATAAGCCAATGAGAAAATTTCCAACGAAATGATAACATGGAGGTCTTGACCATTAAATTAATAACTTGAAGATTTTTTTCGTCAGGTTGATTTTGAGGTCATAAACAAAAGTAGAGACTAAACATAAGCTACAAAGTGGCCTAAGAATCCTAATTTTGCCAGAATGTAGGCAAAGATAAAAGACATAAATCTTGAATGAAATCATGATTGCCAAATTATTGGCCTCAATGAGAAAGGATAATTTAATAAGGCTTTACTATATTCGAATATAAATAAGCCTAAATTTGATCATCTTCTCTATCTTTATATCCACACAGTTTATAAATCCAAAAGGTAGAAAGGTAGAAAAGATGGAATGACTTTGAGATTCTTATAGATTTAAGGATAGAATAGATGATTGAATTCTGAGCTTAATTCTATTTGAATGTAATCAAGTTCAGCACGTGTAATAAGATATAAATGAAAGAAATTGGTGCATGACTGCTCAAATAGAGAAAAACGTTTTTGCAAGCTATTGTTAATTCTCAAGAAAATTTTAGAAGAGAACAAAGTGAAATTAACAATCTAAGTAATTCCAACCATACAAAGGTGCATAGATAGAATTATGTATGCTTCTTAGTAGCCAGTCCTTAGGGTCAAACAACATGAGATTAAGAAATTTAGAAATTGGTTATCTTTTTAGACTACAACAAGGTCTACGAGATAACATACAATTATAATATGATTGGCCAATGCTATAAGAAATTAAATATATGAATGACTGATGCAATTCCAACGGTAAGCAAAAGAGTAAAAAAGCAATTTGAAGAACTGATCTCAAGTATGCGATTATCAAAATAGCTCTAATAGTCGATTACAATTTGAAATATAATGTGGATGACAACATTATTTCTATATATCTATCTTAAGATCAATGAGTATAAAAAAGTGATATGATCAAAGTAGACATTACTAATAACCACATTAAAAGATTCCTAGTTTGGATATATCTTCAACTTAATTTCATTTTCTTGCATTAACTAGCCAAGCACTAGTCCATCACACTTTCGATGGATCAATTATGCAATCATTTGAATAAAATCCCTTTCCCCCAATTCTAATTGTGTATCCTTTCATATGACCTTATCCAAGCTCCTTCAATTTAATCCTAGACCTAATTCACTCTATTATTCACCTAATTTCACCTTTACTTAGCCAACCATAGGCTCAATTAGTTGAATTAATCATTACCAATTCCATCAATTCACCTAAATAAACTAAAATAAACTAATTTTTGTTCATTTGATTTAGCTTGATTCACTATTCCAATCCAATTCTCTCTGAAATGATCTATGAATTTCATCTACCCTCCATCATATTTAGTATATGATCTAATTAGTCTTCCTTGAGTTCAATTTGATCAATTTCTACACTTGCAACTCATTTGGCTTCTACACCTTAATTTGATGATTTTTGATAGTAGATCAAATGAGCTTGGATTGGACCTAAAATTGATCTACAACTCCCCTCCTGTAACAAAAGTATTATGATTAAAATTTTATATTTGTTTGGGCATATCAACTCTCAAAGACAGTTCATCACTAAAATATCGAATAATTCATTTGAAAATCATCAAAGAAAAAAGAAAACGATAAGAATATCATATAACTATGAGATTTTGAGTTATAGATTTTTTTTTTCTTTTTTTGAATTTAAAAGAAGAGAAGCACTCTAAATCATTAGCTATGGAAGAGAGCATTCTATCCCTTGAATCAAACTTTAATCCATGGCTCTCTTCTTAAATAAATTTTAAAATGCTGCTAGATTACTTCCCAACTTATCTCTAATACATAAGTATCTATACTGATGGGTTGTAAGGGAAAATTGAAATGTTATTTTTCGCAAGGAACTCAAAGGTTGGGGTTTCAAAGTCCAGTTCAAAGTCCGGGAAATTCTACGGTGGGACTGAAAGATTCATAAACTTGTCCTTAGGAAAACTTCTGACAGTGATTTAACACGCAGTAATGTGCAGACTAAGTTGATTTATCTAGTAATATTATATTCTGGACTTGCATTAGGTAATGATCAACATCAGCTTAGACTAATCTTTTGCTTGAAGCTCAAACCCAGCCAAAGCCATGTCCCTGATCTCTAGCATCCATCCAAAAGTATGGGGGCCCAACTTAAGCCCAACTCAAGTCTAACCCATTGGGCCGCCAATCAGCATAAGAAAATTCATTTTGCTCCAACTTTTGCCCCTCTTTCCTCAGTGAAGGTTTATTTCATCTGTTAAACATCAAATTCAACAGAAAATGATGACAAAATGGCAAAATTTTGAAATTATTTGTCCATGAATTATTGTTGTTTACCCACTATACCATGTGCGTTTGCTTTATGTCCATGAATTTGACCAAATCTAGCATGGTAAGCTGGGCCTGCTCGACCAATAATAGATCAAGCTAATCAAATAGAGATCACACATCCAGTCACTGCTCCTCTTACCATGAGTTGAAAACTGTAGCCAAGCTCTACTATATGCCATCCATCTCCCATATGTAGCCCACCAATCTCTGATTAGCATATTGAATCAATGATATAAGCACTGTTTGAATGGGTTGTCTCTAGCAAAGCTAGATCAAGAAGCATCATTCATTGGATGTATAAATTTATGGGGGAAAAAAAACGCTTTCTTGTATTTGAAAGTGATAAGAATTGAATATATACGCAGAATCACATCATTTATCAAAATATATAAAGAATACAACCTGGAAACTTTCATGTTTTGTGCACAAGCGCAGAGACAATGCATTGTACAGCTATCCATGTAATTCCTGCCCAGATGTGTCATACATTTGTGGCATTGCAGGACAAAACAGCATTGTTAAGAGGGTAAAATAATTCATAATTAGCTTCAGTCCGAAGACCAACCCTTCTTTGAGGAAGATCATCAAGCAAATTTTGGGAATCTCTACTCAGGCTGATCAGCTATCCTATCTGGGTATTCCTATTACGGGGAGACGGCCGCGATATTCTGATTTCTTTGATCTTGAGCGCCGAGTCCGTGCTCGATTGGATGGGTGGCTGGTCACAGGGTTATCTATGATGGCTAGGCTCACCCTTATTTGCTATATGCTCACTTATCTTCCCCTCTACATTCTATCTAATGCAGCCATTCCGGTGACTTGCTTGAGGTGGATGGAGAGATGGTTTAAAGACTTCCTTTGGGAATCAATGCAGGATGGTCACGGGATCCACCTGATAGTATGGGACACTGTTTGTATGCCGATTTGGAGGGAGGGCTTAGTATCCAGTCCCTCACTATGAGAAGGGAGGCGTTGACTGCTAGGCACGCGACGAGATTCTTGCTTGATCTAGACTGTTTGTGGAGTTCGTTTATGCATGCAAAGTATGGAGATTGGACCACTTATACACCTCTCCAGCCTACTTGTACCTACTCTTTCTTCTGGAAAGAGGTGTGTCATCATGCTCCAGCTATGCTATCTCGTGTCTCATGGATGATTGGTGATGGTGCTTCTGTTGATGTGCTTAGGGATACGTGGCTGGCTGATCTTCCATTATCTCGATGGCCTACCTTCGTGAGCACTGACATTGCTAGTGGCATGAGAGTTACTGAATTAATTGCTCAGGATCGCAGCATACCTCCTGTGTCGCCACTCTCTTCGGGGCGGAGCTATCCTAGCGTATTCTTTCCATCCCTCTTATATCGGACTGTGGATCGGACATCAGACTATGGAGGAGATCCTATACGACTCGTGCTCCGATTAGAGATCTTATACAGGAGTATAGGCCATAGTCTAGGCAAATGCTGGATGTCTCTTGGATTTGGAAGCTTCTCATTCACCATAGAGTGCGGCTGCTCATTTGGAAACTGGCTTGAGACTGCCTTCCTACTTGCTCACTACTCTTGGGTAGGGGTATGACGATCCAGCCTACGTGCCCTTTATGCGGGCTTGAGAAGGAGACTGTTGATCATGCTATTTTCACTTGTGGCAAAGTCAGATTGGTCTGGCAGATAGCAGGCTATCATTCCTGGGGTGATAGTAGTGGCCCATGTCGTACTTCTTTTCTGAGGGTGATTCGGCAGGATGTGCGGAGGGGCACTCGTCGGTTGAGCTCTATGGCTGCTTATATTGCTCATCAGGTTGACCATCTTGGAATAGGCAAATTTTTTCTAATGTGGGTGACCCTCCCCATAGGATTCTTAGGATAGCTCTGTCCCTCTCTACTGAGTACATGTTCCACCAGTCAGGCCTTGATGCTGATAGACCTAGTATCTGGGATTTTCTTGCTGCCTCGGCAGCGCACCGACGTACGATCTTTGTTTCCTGGGAACCCCCACTAGGGTTTATCAAAATCAACTTTGATGATAGTGTTGTTATATATGAATCAAATTTATATAACACGCAGCGGAAGATGAAAATAAATACGAATTTAATTCCCAAGCCCAAGATCTTCAGGGAACAAATTCAGTTAACAAGAAATAATATATGATTTAATAATAGATCATACATGTGTTCTTTATTGGGGATGAAGCCTGATGAAGCCGGTAAATGATTTACCACTAGCCATCCACGTGTCCGGCCTCTAATGGTGATCCACGCGAAGATCTTTGGATGATGTCCTCTCAGGATTGGATGATAACCTTCTTGCGAGGAGTGCTAGATCTTTCTTGATCAAGATCAAATCTTGATCAATCAAGAGAGAGAATGGGACGTCCTAGAGAGAGAAAGGACATTTTAGAAAGAGAAAGTAGGTGTTAGGCATCCAAGAGAGATAAGAAAGGAGTTCGGCGTATCTATCGAAGGGGTATCTCTTCCTCTTTTATACATGAAAAGGAGGTTGTAGGTTCCATAAAAAAAGGGATTTTATTTCAACCACCCAACCATTCAACTATATCAAGTTGATAACAAATTATCCTAACAAATTTAGGATAATTTGTTAAATTATCTTAACAAATTTAGGATATTTGTTATCATGATAATGTTAGGGTTACAACCACCTAACCACATCCCTAAAAATTAGGAAATTGGTTATCTCATGAAACCAATGTCGCAACCTTGAATTTGGCTTCTTAAGGATGCCCCAAATCATGGGGTTCCCTCCTCCATGACGTGGAGATGGGTTATGTTCATCACATGGGCATGGATCCATCCTCCACGTGGCACGATCTCAGCCCTCGGTTTAATTGGGTTTCCACAAATCAAATCATGCCATCATATGGACCCAATTAAATACCATATTATTAATCTCAATTAATCTAAACCATCCATCACATGGATCAAGCCTAATTAATGGATTTCATATGTACATCTCATGTACAAAAGGTCTCTCTCTTGAACATAAAATTCTTTTCTCTATGATGAATCCTATTCATCAATTTTATGTTCTCTCATTAAGATTGAGTCAAACCCAATCCTAATTAATTGGTTATCTAATTTGAATTAAGTCCAACTTAATTCCCATTTTAACTTCATCCAAAATCTTCTTAATGCGTGTGACCCATTAGGTCCCTTGACACGTTGGTAATAATCATGTCCCTAATATTGACCCTAAGGATGACTTGATCAACACCTTGTCCAAGTCAATTCTTTAACCAAATCAACTCTTTGATTAAGTCAAAGAATCCATGATTATAGATCATGAGCGGCCTCTAGCAAAGCATCTTGACCATCCAAGTGTTAAGGGTTAGTTGACGTGGTCATCAACACCTGTCCATGAATGGTTACCGTACGATTCAATCCCTTCGTCACATATCTCAGATCAATCAGTGGTATGGAATGTGTCAACCATGTAATTTTCTTTGTTTACTTGATCTTAGAAAAATTGACTCATATGAATTAGAACTTCGAAACCATTTCGAATTCCAACTCAACCTTGCAAGGATTTAACAGTCAATTTAATCCATCAAGTGGCCGTAGGATATAACCCTTTCTATCAAGGGAGACGAATCTTGTCTTGATCAAAACACCTTCATGTGCTTCATATCATACCCAATCGATATCATAATTTGCCACCTGTGGCTAGAGCAACGTTTGCATGTCGTCAAAACATGATATTCCATACATAAGGTGCAATGAAGATCTCAAGTCAAAGGATCACTCGCACCACCGTCATCAGAGATCAACCATGACACTATATAGAATATCCATATGGGATCTCTGTGTGGGTCATCCAATGCATCATTACAATAATGACCATCCACACACCATATCCAAGTATCTTCATACTTCAGCTTGCAAGATCAACTGCTCACCACAAGGGTGAAGATATGCAATGTGTGCTAGTCTCAACGGCTTATATATAAATTACACCCGGATAGATAAAGAAACCAATAAATTTGATTTGCATTCATAAAGTAATGTGTACAAACTAGCATCTAATCCGATTGGATCTAGAGCACACACTAATAGATAGACCTAGTATCTGGGATTTCCCTACTGCCTCGGCAGTGCACCGATGTACGGTCTTTGTTTCCTGGGAACCCCCCACTAGGGTCTATCAAAATCAACTTTGATGGCAGTGTTTAAGGTCATCTGGCTGGTTTGGCTTTTGTGATCCGTGGCTCAGATGGGTCGATACTTGCGGCTGGTGGATTTGGTTCTCTTGACCTATCAGTGTCGCTAGCTAAGTTATATGTGGCGTGGGCTGGCATATCTTATGCTATCTACAGTCTGGGCATTCGCCGTCTTATTATCGAGGGGGACTCTATTACTGTGGTGCGTTAGCTCCGGCAAGACCCGGGCGACCCTTTGCCTACTAACCCTTTGTTATGTGACATCAAATCTATGCTCCATCAGGCTTATAGTTTTCATGTTCGGCATATTTACCGGGAAGCTAACTCAGTGGCTGACTGGATAGCTGCCCGGATTGCCCATCATTCTAGTTCTTGGTTCTGAAGGTCGGGTGATTTATGTTCCATGGTTTTATCTCAGATTTTGTACTCTGATATGTCGGGCTTGACTCATGCTAAACTGGTGTGATCGTCCGTTTATAATCTTTGTTTCCTGGGAACCCCCCACTAGGGTCTATCAAAATCAACTTTGATGGCAGTGTTTAAGGTCGTCTAGCTGGTTGGCTTTTGTGATCCGTGGCTCGGATGGGTCGATGCTTGCGGCTGGTGGATTGGTTCTCTTGACCTATCAGTGTCGCTAGCTAAGTTATATGCGGCATGGACTGACATATCTTATGCTATCTACAGTCTGGGCATTCGCCGTCTTATTATCGAGGGGGACTCCATTACTATGGTACGTTAGCTCCGGCAAGACCCGAGCGACCCTTTGCCTACTAACCCTTTGTTATGTGACATCAAATCTATGCTCCATCAGGCTTATAGAAAGCTAACTCAGTGGCTGACGGGTAGCTGCCCGGATTGCCCATCATTCTAGTTCTTGGTTCTGAAGGCCGAGTGATTTATGTTCCATGGTTTTATCTCAGATTTTGTACTCTGATATGTTGGGCTTGACTCATGCTAGGCTGGTGTGATCGTCCGTTTGTAATAAAAAAAATAGAAGTTGAGGTGTCTTGCAATGTATAGCTTTTTCTTCCATTCCTCTGTAACAAGATAAATCATTATTTTTTTATAAAAAAATATTTATTTTTCTTCATCTATATTATCTATTGATCCGTATGGATCTAATGGTTAAGAAGATAATCAAATTTAGGTTTAATTACATATACGCAAATGTAATCAAATCTTTTTCTCCCTCACTCTTTCTTTATACATATATTATTACTTAGAATAAGATTGCAAGAACCGATGATTATAAAAAACAACCTAAATATATTTACTTTCAGGCATGATATATAAATTAGTCGATTAAAGCTAGTTAAATATGCATTAATTCTAAAGATACAGCCTCCCAAAAAATCAAATAAATTCATGCAAAAATTAAATAATTATCTAACATCTTTCGAAAGGTTCACATCATTACTGCCTTCCAAAATTCTCTGACAATATAAAACAATTTCATTCCCATTCAACCCCTTTATCCTCACTACAAATATATTGTGCACCGACGCTAAATATATCATTTGCCGACGCTTTAAAGCATCGGTAAATAATTTTCGACGCTTTTACATGCGTCGGGAAGCTTGGGGTGAAGACGGAATATCCCGACGCTTTTTAAAAGTATCGGAACGGTGTTGTTTTCATGCCGACGCTTTAAAGCGTCGGTGAAATTTCCTCTTAACAACGCTTTAAAGCATCGAAAATTGATAATTGTCCCGACGCTTTTAAGCATTGGAGTTGGACTGACGCTTTAAAGCGTAGGGTTATTTTTTCTTACCGACGCTTTTTAAAAGCATCGAGAGAACTACGTTGAACGCTTCCGACGCTTTAAAGCGTCGGCAAAATGTAACAATTTTTTTAAATAAAATAACCGAAAAAATTTTATTAAACCTGTGCAATTAATTAAAATTCTAAATTAAACCGGGCAATGCAATCATAACAAACAAAATCACAAATCACATTGCACACATTCTTCACATCCAAAATAAAAGTTCAAATATAAATTTCATTACATCAAGTTCAAATATAAATTTCATTACAATTTAAAGTTTCACAAAATTTAAAAATACATGAGATGAAAGATATAAAATAAAAAGAGCCGAGGTCAATGATCTGCAGGAGGAAGGTCGTCACCCTGTCCGCGAGGATCTGATGCTCCAGAAGCCTATAAGAAAATTTAAAATATTTAATTTACAAAACTATCTATGAATATTAAACAAATAATTAATTTAATATAAAAATATATATTGAATAATATATGTATTTCCATGATGTGGAACAACCGTTTGTATGAGAGATGTAAGCCGCTCAATGTAATCTTTCATGTAATCAATCAATGCTCTATCGGCTGCACTCCTCCGTTGCATCTCCTCCATCGCAACAGCACTCGACTGTTGCATCTCCTTCATCGCAACGGCATTCGACCGCTGCATCTCCTCCAACGCTGTAGCACTCGACCGCTGCATCTCCTCAACCGCATGAACAGCATCTGCAGCATCACGCGTAAGTCTACTCACCTCAGATAACTGAGTAGGGGTAACTCCAACTTCATAACCCCTCACTCGACCATAGCGCTCTAGCTCCATCAACTCTGTAAACACATCGGCCTCGATGCGACTACTGTAGATGCTGTAGAGTCATCGATACGCTCAGCAACAAGAGATGCAGCTCTTTCCTGTATTAATTTAGAAAAATTAGTTAGATCTTACTGAATAAAATAATCAAATTAAAATTATTGTATGAAATAATTTGTAATAAATAATTACCTATAAATCCTTCGACTCATCCCTGACAAAAGTGCCATCATGGTGAGTATGAGTCATCCGATAAAACTCCACCACACCGGGTTCCCTCTCATGCTCATCCATCAACAAAAAAAATACAATTTATAAATATTTGAACCAATTTATAAATAAATTATACAATTCATTTTGATTTGTAAAGAGGGACTATAAACTATTTAATTATGTTTCAACAAGAGTTTCAACTAGAGTTTCAACATAATTTTAAATTATTCAATTATGTTTCAATGAGAGTTTCAAGATAATTCTAAATTATTCAATTATGTTTCAATGATAGTTTCAATGAGAGTTTTAACATAATTCTAAATTTACGATGATGTTTCAATGAGAGTTTCAATGAGAGTTTCAACGATAGTTTCAACATAATAAGTAATTATTCAATTATTTCAATGAGAGTTTCAACGAGAGTTTCAACATAATTCTAAATTATCAATTATATTTCAATGATAGTTTCAATGAGAGTTTCAACGAGAGTTTCAACATAATTTTAAATTATTCAATTATGTTTCAATGATAGTTTCAATGAGAGTTTCAAGATAATTCTAAATTATTCAATTATGTTTCCATGATAGTTTCAAGGAGAATTTCAACATAATTCTAAATCAGAATGCCTAACATCAAATGCTTTCCATGCTAAACTATCTGCTGGATGTCTCAACATTCCATCCTTCGTACACCCTTCATCATGCCATCTCATTAATGAAGCTGTTTTCGATGATGAATATAGCCTTTTCAATCGAGGAATAAGAGGAAAGTAACGCAATACCTTCGCCGATTTTTTGTTTTGTTCGTTACATCATCCTCATCCTCTTCATATCTCCTTCATCGCGAAGATCCACATATATTGCATGACTCTCGATCAGCATTTTCACCATGATATAACATACAGTCTTTTGGACAACTATGGATCTTTTGATATCCAATATCTAATTTGTTGACAACTTTCTTTGCTTCATAATAAGAGGATGGTAAATCAGTGCCTTCTGGAAATGCATCCTTTAGTAATTTAAGAAGCATGATAAAACTCTTTCCTGACCATCCATTCATATATTTTATATGGAATAAATGTATAAGAAAAGAGATCTTAGAAAATTTCAAACAACCCGGATATATTGTTCATATGCATCTTTAGTTAAATTATGATACTGAGCTAACTTATGCATCTGCTCCTCAACAAATATTTGTTCAATAGATGTAGAACCATCACATATTCCATCTGTTTCATGTATATTAGTTGATCCCACAAAGTTTTGAACACCATGTCGAAAAGCATCTGTGATTAAACCTGTCATATCATCTCCTACAAGGTTATCTTGCATATTACCAGATCCAAGATCGGATGAGGTGGGTTGATTACTTGATAATGGCAACGTACATTCTCCATGGAAAACCCATACAGTATAACCTCTTGAAAAACCATTCCATATCAAATGTTCTTCAACGGTTTGTGGATCTAAGTAAGAATTGTTAACACATCGCCGATACGGACATGAAATCTTTCCATTCAAACTACCTTTATCCATACCAAATTTAATGAACTCACGAACTTCATCTAAATATTCTTTTGTATTTCTCGGTTTATTTATCCAACTTTTATCCATTGTATGATAAATGATCGATAAACAATCAACTTTTATCCTATATCCTGCACGTATTTTACCATCATAAGTCTGATATAGCCCCAAAATGCACATTCATGGTGAAAGAAGTAAAACTTTTGAAAGAAGTAAAGCACATTAATTTTTGATATTAATAATAAGTAATTATTATAACATTTTTAAAAAATATATATCCGGAGTCTCAGGCCATCATTTTTAATGCCTTTGCCCAATACCTCTATATCCTTAGGTTTTTCATAATTACGGTCCATGGTAACAAAAGCCTCTTGAAGAATTAAAGATACAAAAAGAACGCCCAACAGAGATTGAAAAGACAGAGAAGACATTGAAAATTTTGAAGCAGCATCAACAAGATATCATTAACGCAAGGACGATTCATAAGACAATCTAAATTTTAAAAGACTCATAATGCCAATCGAAATAAACAAAATCTAGGCTCGATGGAAATGGCTTTGGATTATAAGTTTCCATCCATCCTAACCTTATCTGTAATGCCAGTCCTGAGCTAGGTGCGGCTAACATAACCAAAAAGCCATTTAAGACCCCACTACCCCAAATCAAATCTCTTATTAAACATCTCTGTCTAGAACCGTGAAATGCTCCATACTCCAAAGCCATAGGAACTGAACAAACCATAAAGAGAGACAATGCTATGATATTACGATTGTATAGTTAAATTACGATATAATTTCATTAATCTGCCAGTCACGGAATGGCAAGAGACAACCTCTGAACTCATAACACAAAATAAGTATTGCTTGGCACAAGGCTTTGGTTAGGGAAGATCATAAAAACCGACAGGTAACAAATGAGCAAAACTCATACAAACAGGAAAAAGATATTTTACTTAAAATAAGCTTTTAAGGGAAAATGGCAGGGTACTATACAAGCCCATCAAGGACAAGGCAAACATAAACAGAACATTAGACCATTCATGCCTGTCAGGAGATCTAAAGCAGCAGCCTTTTTTTTTTTATGCAGTCATGTTTATCAGAGCATTATGAACCATAAAACCTAACCAGGGTGGCTATTAAAAATCGAAAAACATTGGAATTGCCAAAAATAGAAATTATGATAGAACCAATAAGCCATACATTCAATTAAATTTATGGACCTAACATTTCTGTCAAGCAAACAAAAGAGGGCAAGGACACATGACCAGTACTTTCCTTTTTTACGTCAGTTCCAGGAACATGTTTTTCCACCACTCACTGTGATCAATTACCACATGCATACAAGGTAAACAAAAACTTAATATTTGAGGGCAATCAAGGAAGATCGTAAGAGAACACCGCAGGACAAAATTCCAAATTAAGTGCTATTTAAATCATTCCTTGATTTCCATATTGTTTTTTAATTTTTTTTAATTTTCAGAATATTTCTTCTAATCGAAGAGAAATATCAGCGTCTTTGTGCTCTAATCTCTTTTAGGCAACTAATTTTATGTGGCAGATTACTCCAAGAGAGCTCGGTAACATTTAGATTGCTAAAGAATTAAGAAAAAATCTATTTAATTTCCATAAACAAAATACCATCAGAAACGTGTTCCGTTGAGCAATGAATCCCCAAATCTCATGATTAATTTAATCCAAACAGAAAGAAAAACATGTTCATACCTAGAGAAGGAGAGGATGGGAGGAGGCTGAGGGGGCAGCGGAGTCTCAGATTTTCTCCTTTCAATCTTTCGGTCCACAAATCCAATCCTAAGGCCGATGCCAACAGCCACCCGGACGATGAAAATTAACACCCGAATGATGAAAATAAGCGTAAGAAATAGATTTTGATCTTACCTTCGAGATGAGAGAGGCCGACCGATACACCTTCGTCGAGGAAGAGAGTGTCCACGGGGAGGAGGCGGAGGAAAATCACGACAGGGAGGCGGCTAGGGCAGCACAGAGGAGGAGGAAGATCGCGGTGGGAAGGCAGCTAGGGCATCACAGAACACGTAGGCAGAAGGAAGATCGTGGCGGGGAGGCAGCTAGGGTATCACAGAACACGTGGGGGAGGAAGGAAGCTCCGTTGCAAATATAAGCATCACAGAACACGTGGGGGAGGAAGGAAGCTCCGTTGCAAATATATATATCGGTATATGCCGACGCTTTTAAGCGTCGTCCTGTGCCGACGCTTTTAAAAACATCGGCAAACTTTGCTATTAGTTAATGTGCCGACACTTTTAAAAGCATCGGCAAACTTTGTTATTAGTTAATTAGACGACGCTAATAAGCATCGTACCCTAGCCGACGCTTTTAAAAGTATCGGCAAACTTTTTATTGGTTAATTAGACGATGCTAATAAGCGTCGTACCCTGTCGACGCTTAAAAGCGTCGACAACGCTTAAAAGCGTCGACAAACTTAACTAATATGCCGACGCTATTTAAAAGTGTCATCGGTCCGCTATTTTCTGCGCTATTTCCCGACGCTACACCCTAGCGTCAGAAAAAAAGAGTTGCGAGAATGGATTTTTATTGTAGTGTCCTGTAAACTATATCAATACTTGCAATTCTCTATTTGCATCTTCAGCCATAAATTGAAAACAACATGATAGCCTACTAATGTCAAATGTTGCCCTTTCAAAGAGATTATCTTTAGCCATAAACATCATATATACTTGAAGGCACTTCTTCGTGTTTTATCTTTTTTTTTTTTAGTTTTTCTTTGTGTTCCATTGGTTCCACCCTGTGAATGATTCTTAAATATTGCTCCATTTTCTTTTTAATTGTTCTTCATGTAGCTTTGATTGATAGAGACAAAAGTATCCAATTCATTTAATCCTTGCGTAATAATTGTAAATTTTTTTATCTTTAATAATCAAAATATTAGCGATAGCTATGGTAGCAATTATTACAATAGTTGCAACAATTGCTACAATAACATTTTTCCTTTTAATCTCTTCTATTACATCGACCGAGACTTTGCAGCTGCAGTTTAGCTCTATTCATTGTGAAAACAAGTGATAGCTTCTTCAAGTAAGGAAATAGTTTGTTTCTTAACCATTTTTTTTTTAGTAGATGACTCTACATCATAATATAATATTTATCAATTTTATTTACAAATCTTAAATTATTTATAATAAAGTAGAAAATGTAAGGTTATTCACATATATACTTTGACCCCATTAAATATATCCTTCTTACATTTGACACATTTTTTTAATATTTAACTAAATGTTGATGCATTTGGACTAAGCATCTCTACAATTGCATTATATTAATTTTTTAATAATTTTACTGACGATTGAATATGTGGAACTATCTTCAATTGATACTCTAGTATTTTTTGAGCCATCCACTTCTTTCGAATGTAACTAAAAATTCATTGCTATAGATTACCTTTATTATCGTTTTCACAATAAAAAAAGATAAATATTTTGAATTCCAAGAACCAAATAAATGTTCTAACACCATCAACAGATATAAACAAGCTAGGTTACAAATTAAGGGTAAGAAACACCATCATAATTTTAATGATAGTCATAATGTAATTGATAATTTAGAGCTCGTAGCAAAAGTAGACCTAACCTAAGCCATTTTAACAATATCATGGTTGTCTAAGCCCTTGTTTTTTCTTTTATCATTTTTCATATTTGATTGAACAAAGATGGAAAGATTGTGTGAGGCTCACAGACATTTCTCTCCATCCATTAGAATATAGATATTATAGTATTTATTTTTTTGATCATCTATCTCTCTTTTTGAGAAGTTTTTTTAAAAATATATTAAATAAGTATTAAATTCATCTTCAGATCTAGAAGGGTCCGCATCCTATCAACTTTTCAATGGTGTTTTCAATGGTTTTGCAACTATCATCGAAAACTAACTTGGTTAGATGACATAATAAAAATTATATAATTTATAAACTTGAGCCCATATGTTAATTAAAAAAATTATAAATATTGTTTTATATTATTTAAATATTTTATTTTTAATTACTTAATACTAAGACCAATAAAAGAAGCCTCTCACATGCCTCCACTTCATGTCTTTTCCATCCCTTCTAGATATCAAATCATGACCTTTTCCATAGCTCTCATGCAATGCATATATCCAGTTCTAGCGCAGCAACATGAAAAAGTAAAAGCCATCAGCTGTTCTGCGCGCCTTCCAAGGGTTCAATAATGCAACATACGTCGAACCCAATTTTTTTTTTTAAAAAAAAAATATTTACTCCTCCTCTTTGTTTTATCTGCACGAGGGATGAAGGCATTCTTCCGTACTGTAGTGGTGAGATGCAAGACAGACCAGCGGTCAACAGTTACGATCACTTAAAATTGATCAAATAACATGACAATAATAGCTTATATTTTACTTTTGATTTGAATATATGGGCTAAACCAACAACATGTTATGGAGCGCCATGAGCATAATAGTTATAAAGCATGGGAGATGAAACGGTCACAACTAAAAATTTAAGGATCGAAATAAATTTTAAGAAAAAAATTTAAGGAACAAAATATTTTCGTCATTAATTTATGTCATTAATTTATAAATAAATGGGCTTGTAACGTAATATCCGTTATATTTTGTAACGACCAATCCACTTGGATTAAAAAAAAAAAAAAAAGAAGGATACCGTTGTTTGAGTGGTTCTCGAATATCATAATATAATATTTCAGTCGTTTTGTAAGGACTTCATGGCTTTAAGTTTTCCCACTGAGTCACTGGTTCAACCGACGAATTGAACGGTCGATTCAATTACTTTAATATAAATTATATTTATATTAATAAAAATTAATTTTTAATAAAAAAAAATTAAAATCAACATGATAATAAATTTTAACATCTAATACCATAAAAAAATTGGTTCAGAATTGATTCACCGTGAATTGATCGAATTGAATGATTATTCTGAATCTCTTACGCGTCTAATTTTATGTTGGAATCAGACAAACTAATCTTCGAATTTCGGTTCAATGGAAGACTACCGGAAGATACAGAGACCAGCAAAAAAATTCAAAGGATGTGATGAGAGAGAAATAATTACTTATAATATTAACAAAAATATTTACTGCATTATAATAAGATTCATCAAATTTTAGCATGCACAATAAAACGTGTAAACGATTAATTCGTATAATCGATGCGTCTTGCTGCATCAAAAGTTTGCCATCTTTAAACAACACCACACACACACACACACACACCCGCGACGCCAACACCACCCCCCTCCCCGCAAAAAAACCTAACGTCCGTCCCCTACACGTGTCGTCCCTCCCGGATGCCCCCGAACACATGTTGCATCCTCGAACAGCCCACCGCAACCATCCACTTCCGTGGGCCCACCACGCGACGCCCGCCCTCCCGTCCATCTTGGGCCCCGCGCCCACCCCATCACATTGACGGACAGGTGGTGGCCCACTACACAAGCCCGGTCCACAGCTCCTTTGACCCCATCGCCCCAGCACGCGGGGACCGCAACCCTGGGCCTGAACCCCAATAGGAGCTCGAAAAAGAGAGTGAAAAGTTATGTACTCACGTTGGCACGTGCGTTCCACTGTCACCGAAGCTCAGGATTACCGGTGGGAAAAAAAAGATTTCGTCCATGGCCGCTAACAAAGAAGAATAAAAGAAGAAGAAAGAAAAACCTAATCTTCTGGGATGGATTCCGATAGATGCTCCTCTTCGTCGACTTCTTCCTCCGGCTTCCGCCGTTCTTCTTCTTCCGCCGCTTCAGGGCCATTTTGCCTGTCCGCCGACTCCCGCATCAGCTGTAACTCCTGCATCTTCCCCACCACCCCGGCGGCGGAGGCCCCGGAGTCACCCGGCTTCCCCTCGGCGGAGGCGTCCGGCAGCGGCAGATGAACTTCCGCTCCCGCGGCAAGATTCAACCCCGGGATGCCGCCGGGGAAAACCGCGGGAATCGGCCTGGCCCCTGTGAAGTTGATGATCTGCGGCGGCGGCGACGGGAACGTCCATATCTGTGGCTGCTGTGTCGACGGCCGAGCTGCGATCGCCGACGAGGGCGGGAGCATCCAGAGAGCCCCCGGCGGTATTACCCTCCCGCAGACGGTGTTCCCCACCGCCCACATCGGCACGAGTCCTGGCGCCGCCGTGATGGGGGCCAGCCCCGTCGAGATGGAAATAGCGCCGCCACCCTGGAGCAGCGGGTCTACTGCTGCGATCGGGTAGCACGCTGCTGCCACGGCGCTGCCGCTGTTGGCTGCCGCCCGCGTGGGCTGGAGCTTCTTCCGCCGCTTGGCGGCGGATTCTTCCCCTCCGACGTTGTCCGCGGCAGAAGTGATGCTCCCGGCGGCGGTGGGGGCCTGGGTGGGGATTTTGAGGGCGCCGTCAACGGTGGTGGCGATGGCGGGGATGGTGCCGGTCCCGGTGGCGGCGATGATGGCGGGCTCCGCATGCTGGAGGAGCCACCGGATGGTCTCCCCGTCGGACTTATGCCCAAGCTCTCTTGTGAGCTGAAAGATCCTCGCAGCGCATGCAGCGGGCATGCGGATCCTTCGCCCGCGCCCCTCCACCTTGGTGTGCCGGTCCTTGGTTCGCCCGGCCGACCGCCGGAGCAACGGCAGCGCCCCCATGAACTCCATCGGCTCTGGCTTGGGGACGATCAACCGGTGGTGTACAGGCATCGCTGCGCTGCCGTTTCCTTCATTTCCACCGCCGCCGCCGCCGCCGGCCGTTCGAAGATCAGTCCTTTGGCTGTCCTCGTCCTCCTTCTCCTTCTCCTGCTTCTGCGAATCCATCTCCTTTTACAAAGGTCTAAAGCGAGAGGCCTCCCTTAAAGAAAATATCGCAGCTTTCTGTTTCCCTCCTCGTCTCCAGCTCTAAAATCACACGCAACTAGACAGACAGAGAGAGAACAAAACCCTGGAAACCCCACCCCATGCCCTCCTCTTTTATCCTCTTCCTCTCCTCCCGCGGGGCCCTATTGCTCTTTCTCTTATCCCTAGCCACCGGGCCCTTCCCTGCCCCACCGCCTCCTATTTCTGGCCCACCAAACCGTCCGATCCAGCCGGACCCCACCGCATCCAACGGCCGAATGTAATTTGTCGTATTAGGATATGGGCGGTGGGCCCGATAACTCCTCCCTAGAGGAGGTCAAGCGTCAAGGTTGCAATTTAATTTAAACGACATATTTGAGGTATGTTTATTTTATTTATTTTCATAAAGATCGAGGACAGCTAGTCCGTTATAACCATTAAGTTGGGTCCACCAATTCCGGAACTCACGATCACCGTCCCTTGCGGTTCCATACCTTCGTTAGACTTAGATCTCCAACAGCATCAATCCATCCATATTTAATCGGTAACCAGCTCAGCGCGGGTCCCGTTGATTACGTTCACGATGGTCCTCTGTTACACGTGTCGGCCATTCGGAAGGGTAATTTTTCTTTTCACCGTGGATCGTGGGGGCACCGATCGGACGGTGGAGGGGGCAAAGATGCGGCCAGCTGGAGCCAACCGGTGGTGGGACCACCGAGTTACGGAGATGTCGGGGCCCAGATCTAGACGTATCTTTTTTTTTTTTTTTTTTTGGGCGACGACGTGTCACGCCAGCCGTGGACCGATCTTTTTTTACCTGATGTGGCCCACGCCACCCTTTTCCCATTAATTTAAAATTTTATACTAAATGTGCGCCACTTTTCAGACTTGGGCACTCCACTCCACCGTGCCAGTCGCTCGCTGGAAAATTTGTTTTTAGGTAAATGGACGGGAGCGCAGCAGCGGTGGCGGTGAGTGCACCGCTTTAGTACCGATGGCGACAACCAGGAAGCTTCTTCTTCTCTGTGCCGCTGTACGATTGAAGGTGCATCGATTGGACGGTGTGTATTGGCCAGCGATTTGATGAGGAGGAGGTACCGCCACTGCGTCGAGGCGTTAAGAGTTAAGACTTAAGACCGTCGTCCGATAGGTTTTCAACTGGCTTTGCCTCTTGAGGGTTGGGACTTGGGACGAAATGGGATGATAACAAGTAGAGATTCGGCTGGAAAACGACCCAATAAGACGTATATGATGTTGAGTTTGGTTCACATGCACACAAATTTATTTTGTGATGCTGGATTGATCTTCTAATTTGAATCTAACTTCTACCCATCTACGTGGGAATAAATTATAAATATAAATTGTGGCTTAGGTTGACCCAAGCCAACCTTGTGATATGCCTCAAGCGCACCCGCTTAGGCTATCTGGATAGTTTCGGTTTGATTGGGATTAGTGGCTAATTTAGGCATAACTCGATTCCCATTGGAAAAATTGGAACCGAAACAAGCAGCATGGGGAACAAGGTGAAGCAACTCAGGGTTAGAGAACTTGAATTCAAAGAAACAATTAGTTTGCTTTTAAAAGAAGAAAATAACCAGTTGGATGTGTGCATAACTTACCAGCCAAACCAATAAGCAGCATAAAGCAACATGTAGTTTTTTTGTAATCCATACATTAAATGGATACAAAATGAAGTATTTCAGAAGCAAGGAGCATTCCACGTAGCTCCTTTAAAAAAAATGTTGTTTGATGAGGCAAACCTTTATTGATCAATAACGGGTTGGAACATGGCCATCCATCTCGGTTGAAGAGGTTGACACTATGTTAGTGCTCATTCGGTGAATCGCTAAAAAATTTTAAGACAAAACAGAGTTCCAATCACCATAGAATTCTAAACCAACTAGTAGACACCATGCTAGCCATAAAAAGGGGAGATTTAATTCAATCTGATATTTTCATTTGAGAAATCTTAAAGCCTTAGAGAACTCTAAGCCATCTTTGAAGTCTCTATGCCTGAGAAGGTTTCTATCGTTGGCCATATTGGTTTCATCATTTTAAATCTCTTCTTCAATTTAGTGTTGTTGCTTTGAGACAACACCAAATTCAGGCTACATCATTATTATAGAATAAGATCCATCTAATTTTTATTCTTAGTCTTGCTTTCGACTCTTTAGTTATCTTCCACATGTTGAAAATTATCTCTTATGCTCCGCTTCATTCATCATTTATGGTCCTTGTATTTCTAAGGCACAATTTATTTATTTACGAACAAAAAGTACAAGTGAATTAAAGAAAAAAAAGAATAAAAGGGGTATTGGACTTAGGGTTGGGTTTTGTAAATCCATAGGGCATCCACATGTGATGTCGAGAGATAAAGATTAAATGATTAGTCCATCCTATTTAATTCTTATCCTAAATGGAGTTTGAATAAGACTACGAGTTTAAATCCTTTATGAATTCTTTGCCCATTAAAAGGCTCTTCTTTATCTATAAATTTTATAGAGAATTCCTATGGATATTTGTAAAAATTCTAACTCTTTTCTCTTTCTCTCTTTCTTCTCTCTTTCACACTTCAAAGCCATCACCATAGCCTCTTGGTTTTATGCCATGAACATCAAGGGAGCATCCTAGTATCCCTTATGGAAGATAAATTTCATATTGGGATTGTGCTAGGTGCATGGAGTAATGTGAAGAGGCTTGAAAGACAAGCAAAATCATTCATCAAGTGGGTTTGCAATATACATTGCATAAGGTATGTATCCAACATCCTACTTTATTGGTATCAGAGCCCTAAGCTTGTTTTTGTCTTTAATGTGTCTGATAAGACTCCCATGTTGAATCTTACAATTTGGATGCCTTTTGATCCACTTGTATGGACGATCACCCTACCATTATGATAAAGAGTAGGATGAGATGAAAGAAGTTGCAATTCTACGGTTCTAGTGAAAATATTAATGCTTTAGCACCTAAGTGGTTAATAAAGAATACATATGTCACCTTAATTAATTTAAGATGAAACTTAGGAGAGTCGGATATGTGAGTCCTCTACAACCATATTGAGCTTAATTAAGTGTTGAATGTCAGTGCTTAGGTAAGGCTCTTCGTGAGCTAATGTACCATGGCTACTCAGGTTAATAGCTTATGTGGTGACAAGAACAAGATTTATACAACATTGAGAGTGATACTTCTTGTAGAGTAGGCTCAATCATAATAAACATTTCATACCATATGTGCTAGAATCATCATATTTAGGAGAGTGACACAATTGATTTCCTCTTTGTCACTATGTCAGTCCTAACTTTTATAGGCGTTTTGGCATGGAATAATGTCATGTTTTTATGATTCAATATTATTAACTTAGCATATATCTTAAGATCATGATTGATGCGATCTCATAAAGAATATCTAGCAAAGTTATTGGGTCAAGATGAACTAATATCAGGATCAAGAAAGATAGTCTGACATTACACCTTGATTTTGTAGCTCATATCCCAGACAATTACCCTTATTTATTGTGCATGATAACCAGAAGCACAAGAATTAATATAAGAGGTCAAGCGATGCTCTAAGATGCCTCAAAAGAGATTATAGGCACTTGTTCATCTTATGTAGTTAGATAATCTAGGTAATGCATAATATTTTAAGGGTGCTATAATATGTTAATCAATGATGACTTAATATAGCAATATTGCTTTGAGTACTCTTTATCTAGTCACGTT
>UESW01002852.1:43914-94995 GCA_900491605.1 Calamus simplicifolius | reverse complement strand
AAATGTTTTAGAACCACAGAACAAGGGAGGTGTTGGGAAGGCATCATATACGCCTCCCATGCTTTACATGCCTTGCATGTTGTCTTGGAGTGAGACATCATCTAGAGATTTCTCCACCACATGTTTCACATTAGTGCACGTATTATTGGAGGGAGAGTCTCTATGATGGTCACCATAGATAATCTAGTCCAGACGCTCAAACTATGGCACAAAAAAGTTTTTGTACATCGTCTCAGATGCAGCAAAGTTTACGTGAGCTGTACCGTCTTTCCTTATTAGTTCATATGAATCCTACGTGACCTAACGATGCGAGATAAATAGCTCTGATATGACGTTGCATTTTGATTGTGATGTCCACTAAGAACGCTTTTCCTTTATTTTTAAAATAGATTCACATGGATCCTATTGGCACACATCCGTTGCTGCCGATACTTCCATATCTCTGTCATGCTAGGATCTTCGAGGCCACCATAGAGTATATAATGCTGCTGTTGATGTGGCAATTAATCTTCACTGAGAGAGAAGAAAACACTCTTATTATTGTCAGAGTAGACTTGAATGGTGTAGATGGCCAACTAGAATAAACTGGTTTGATATAAGCAGCTATATTATTAAAATAAGTTATTCTTAAATAGACCTAATTTATCGTTTGGCTCGTAAACTATATCAGTAGATGAGCGTATATCGTGATAACTACATAATTGAAATAAGCTATTCTTAAATATATCTAATCTATCACATGACTTATAAACTATAGCAACCAATGAATGCATTGCTCCACTTATGATTTATAGATCAGATATATTCAAAAATGGCTCCTTTGGATGGATGGTAGGTCAGGGCTCGTTTGGATGGATGGCAGGTCACTGAGTTATTTATGGGCAGATCATCCTTATTCGCTCTGTGCTTACTTCTCTTCCTCTCTACATTCTATCCAATGCAGCTATTTCGGTGACCTGCTTGAGGCGGATGGAGAGATGGTTTCGAGATTTCCTTTGGGGTTCGATGCAGGATGGCCATAGGATCCACCTGGTGGCTTGGGATATTGTTTGTATGCCAATATCGGAGGGAGGGCTTGGGACTCAATCCCTCACTGTGAGGAGGCGCTGACTACTAGGCACGCGACGAGATTCTTGCTTGATCCTGACTGTTTATGGAGCTCATTTATGCGTGCTAAGTATGGTGATTGGTCCTCTTACACACCTCCCCAGCCCACTCGTGCATGCTCATTTTTCTGGAAAGAGTGTGTCATCATGCTGTGGATGTGCTACCCCGTGTCGTGAATGATTGGTGATGGTGCTTCTGTTGATGTGCTTAGAGATACGTGGTTGGCTGATATTCCATTGTCTCACTGGCCTACTTTTAGAGCACTAACATTGCATCTGGCATGAGAGTTATTGATCTAACTGCTCAGGACTGCACTGCCTGGCATACCTCTCGTGTTGCCACTCTTTTTGGGACAGAGCTAGCCCAGCGTATTTTTTCCATCCCTCTTATATCGGGCAGAGTTCCGGACACCAAACTTTGGAGGAGATCCTATACGACTCGTGCTCCGACTAGGGATCTATTCATGTGTATAGGCCACAGCCTAGGCAGTTACGGGATATCTCTTGGATTTGGAAGCTTCCCATTCATCGTAGAGTGCAGCTATTCATTTGGAAGCTGGCTTGGGACTGCCTTCCAACCTGCTCTCTGCTCTCGAGTAGAGGTTTGATGATCCAGCCTAGGTGCCCGCTATGCAGGGTGGAGGAGGAGACAGTTGACCATGCTATCTTCACTTGCGACAGTGTTAGATTAGTCTGGCAGATAGCATGTTATCACTCCTGGTTTGAAAGCAGTGGTTCTTGTTGTTCTTCTTTTCTGAGGATGATTCGGCAGGGCCGGCAGAGGGGCACAACTCGATTGAGATCTTCAGCTGCTTATATTGCTTATCAGGTTTGGTTGGCTCGGAATAAGAAAATTTTTCTGACAAAAGTGACCCCCCCCCCCCACAAGATCCTTAGGACAGCTCTATCCCTCTCTGACGAATACATGATCCACCAGTCAGGAGTTGATATTGATAGACCTAGCATCTGGGATTCCCTGCTGCTTCGGCAGCGCGCCGGCATACGGTCTTCGTTTCCTGGGAACCCCCTCCACTAGGATCTGTCAAAATCAACTTTGATGGCAGTGTCCAAAGTCAGCTGGTTGGCTCGGGGTTTGTGATCCGAGATTCTGACGGGTTGATGATTGCGGCTGGAGGATTTGGTTCTCTTGACCTATCAGTGCCGCTTGCTGAGTTATATGCGGCGTGGGCTGGCATATCTTATGCTATCCGCGGTCTGGGTTTTTGTCATCTTATTATTGAGGGGGACTCCACTACAGTGGTGCGTTGGCTTCGCAGACTTCGGCGACCCCTTGTCTTCTAACCCTTTACTATGCGACATCAGGTCTATGCTCCATCAGGCTTTCAGAGTTCAGGTTCGACATATTTACCGGGAAGCTAACTCAGCGGCTGATTGGGTAGCTGTCTGGGTGGCCAGCACTCTGATTTTTGGTCCTGAAGATTGGGTGATTTATGTCTTATAGTTCTATCTCAGATATTGTACTTCGATATATCGGACTTGACTCACGCTAGACTGATATGATCGTTCGCTTGTATTAAAAAAAAAAAAAAAAGGCTCCACATGAAGACCTGACATTGAAGCCCTCGTGAGATTATATTGATTTCAACTTTCTTGTAATCATCGCAATGGATAGAAAGGCTCAAGCACAGGTCCCAAGGTGCTGGAACGTTTGTACCTAAAGAGGTTAAAAGTTTAATTGAACAATTATTGGCCTTAGCTATTGGGATAAAAGCTATTTCAGACAGTGGATGAGTAACATTGTTGTCGGCTCCTTTCATTTACCATCCCAATTAGGGCAAGTGGCAACTTTTTTCTCGGTCATGCAACTCGAGGCCTCATCCAATTCACCATTGGTTTTAAATATAAAGAGATGCTAGATGGGGTGTCCAAATCTGCTACGTAAATTGATCCTTTGGAGGGAAAACATGGAGGCCTTTTTTGTTTTCCGATGACACCAGTTTTGCATGGCAAAAATTTTATATAAAATTAAAATAAAAAATATTATTAAAAATAATATTTTTTATTTTATTATAATAATTAAAAAAAATCATTTAAAATAAAAACGCTATTTGAAGTCGCACTTTTAAGAAACACTAATTCTTCATATGAAAAAAAAAAAAAATCTTTTTTACAAAAATGCGAAGAAGCGCCACTTAAATTAATGTCATTCCAAATAATACTTTTTTATTGTTATGATAACATAAAAATATACTATTTTAAATGATATTTTTTATTTTAATCTTTTTTTATATATAAAATTTTTACCTTTCATATCAATATTATAAAATCATTGTATTTTGGCATCACTTTCAAAAAAAGGCTCGGGAAACATGTGTTCCTGGCCAACATCATGTGTTAATGTCGCTTTCCAACAGACATACTGCCATAGAAAACCATGCATGTGGATTTTGGGCCTCAATGTGAAGCTTATAACGAAATTATATTTCCAGACGCCTAAAAATAGTTTGAGCGCTTAAGAGTGAACTATGGTTCACTTTTTGTAGTACGTTGCATCATTAATTAACCCTTGAAAGGTAGTGGAAAAGAATTAATTAGATGGTCTGGATCCATTAACCTATTAAAATTTGACACCAACAAAGTAAGCTAATGTTAGATCAAGATTTAAGGTAGGTTTGTAAAACAGGGAATCCACTATGGAAATTGTTTTCTTTGGATCCTTTTTTCATTTTAAGAGAAAGAGAGAGAGGGGGAAGGCGGGGATGCAACGATCTTAATTTTATTATTCCATCTATCAATCGAAGGTCCCTGTGCAAATACTGAGTATAATATTTGTTTTATAATCTACATTTTTAAATTTAATTACCACAACACATCTCACAAGAGATCATTTATCCAAATCTAGAGAAATAAAGTACAAGACATACCACATCCTAGCTAGACAAACAAAGCATCTAACAATAGAAATATTATTCATTTAAAAACATTTTAAGATAACATAATGTAAAAAATAAAATATATATGCTAATCACATAAGATTCTTATTACAATTGGATAACGCATAAAAATAAAATAAGTCTTAATGAACTCCTAAGATAGCTAGATTGGCTGGCAAGTCCGGCTTCCAATCAGGTCTCTCTTTATTTTTTGATTTTTTAAAAAAATATCATAGTTTAATGAGTTCGCACTTAGCGAATAGGATTAATTATAAACTTATAATTCAAAAAATTAATACTTATAAAACTTTTAAAAGCATACCATGTCACAACTATTACCTTACTTTCCTTTAGAATATTTACAGCCTTTGTAAACTAATTTTTATATTATTTTATTTAATATAATATTTTTATTTTCAATTTTCAAGTCAACAAAGTCAAGGTTTACGTATCTTCATTTGTTAGAGTTTAGATATCGTCAAGCTACCATATCATCTTAATCATAGTTTTATATTATCATTTATGTCATCATTTAATTAATATACCGTGGTCTCAAGCTATGAGAGATAGGCACTGGGCCGTGCCACCCACGGCTAGGCACGGCCCAGTAAATCGTACTATACCGAACTCAAAAAAATTTTCTACTGGTCCGACACGGCACATGACGGGCCTGGCGGGCCGTGCCGGCACGGCACTACCCGGGCATGGCCAGCACGATCGTGCCTGAGCCGTGCCAAGCCCGGCAGGCCCAGCACGGCTCAGACCCGACATGGTTCATGGCCCAAAATGGGTCACGGGCTGTGTGGGCCTAAATTTTTTTTACCGTGCCGTATTTGGCACGGCCCGTTTGTTACTAGACCGTGCCTGATACGATACGGTAATTTTAAAGGCACGGTGGCCCTGAGCCGTGCCGTGCCGGGTATGGCCTAGTGCCCACCTCTACGTATATCCCTATGATAAAGTTAGAGCACCATATTTAACCTTATGGATAGAGCTATATCCTCTACATATATCTCCTATCTAGGTAGGTCTCCATATTAAGCATCAAGTCATCATAGTATATAATCTTTTAACGTTTATTTTGCTTATTTAAATTAATAATTTTTAAAATTATTAATTGTGTAGAAATTAAAAAATAATAGGGTGCATTAAAATTTAATATTCTATGCATATAATAAAGCAATAAAATTAGTTATGCAAATACAATGGCAGAATAAAAATTTTCAACATACAATCATCAGTTAAAATTAAACATTAACATTCAATCAAAAATTATATTTGAATTTAAAATTAAATAATTAAATAAAATTACAAATTTTATAATTAACCTACTTACCTCTCTCATTAATCCATTAATTAGGTCCAATTACTTGACGGTTGATTATGTACAACATAATATTTTAATTTTTAATCTTCATAACCATGATTATGATAGTTAATATGAAATTCTCAAATAACCCACCTAGCCTAAGTCTGAACCAACACACTTATACTTGGGCTGATCCAAATCTTAGTCTAAAATCTAATTAAACATGGGTCGCAACCCATTGAAGCATGCTAACAATTAGATTCCAATGAGTTGGACCTAATTAGATATGGCCTAACTAACCTGGTTCATCACCTAGCTAAATTAGGGTTCGGTTCAAAACCAATTGAATTAGTATTAGCCCTAGTCTGATTAGTTGACCCAGTTTAAATCATGGGAAGGATAGGCTTAAGACTGAACCCATGAAATCGGTTCAGCAAAAACCCATCGTCTTCCTCCCTTCCGCTCAAGCCTGGCCCGACGCTTAGGACCGACCATGGCCAATTCCTGGCCGGCCCTAATACTACCGGCGAGACACCCAAGCTCCGGCCATGACTGGATCTCCTCACTAGAGAAGGTCCGATGGACCCCTAGTATGGGTTCAACTCACGGTGCAACCAGGTCCCTCACAAAACAGAATACAGCACATACAAATGCTAACAAATCAAGAAATCGAAGGAAATTTAAGGCTTAGATCTCCTCCTAACCTCCGACCCTTGTTGGATTTTGGTCTTAGAAGAGTACTCAAGTCCGGGATTGACTGTTAGCAATATAGGATCTTCAATAAATAATTTATTACATATAAAAATACTTATAAAATACTTACCTTATTTGAAATTCATCGTAATAGTATTTATCTGATATAGATGCGAAGTTCATCATGATAATATGTAGACTTGAAACTTGAATCTGGTTAGATTTTGATAACTTCTTCAGAGATAGCCTCTTCTACAAAATAACTAGTTTCTCTCTCTTAACCTCATTCCTTTCATAGCAGATAACGATAGATTATTGCGACTAATTATTTATATATATAACATTTAGTTGATATTTCCATCAAACACCAATTAATGACTTTAATTTCTTTTAATACCACTGCTTAATGTTAATGGCTTAAACTTTCGGACCATTAACAGCCGATTGGTAGCCCTTCGTCTTCTGTACACGCAGAAGAAACAATGGGTGGCCTTTCACCTTTCGCATACTAGAGACACCTTTGCATGGGTGGCCCTTCACCTTTCGCATACTAAGCTAGATCTGGCCCTTCACCTTTCGCATAGTAGGCTAGATCGAGAAAAAAGCGACTCTTCGCCTTTGTAACAATCTTGCATTAAAGGGCTAATTTATCATTCTCCCATTTGGGCCAAAAGTTTATGACATTAATATTTAACAGCCTAAACATTAGGCGTGCAAAATTAAATTTCATAATGTCATTCTTGCATCATGATTGACTTTAACATAATAAATCACATAATAAGAGTTATGGCGGTCATACACATCCAATTTGCATACTCCCTTCCATATACTAATGTATTAGCAATTTATCATGTTAGGTCATATAATTTATATATAAATAACTTAATGTCCACTTAATTGTCTGAAAGACACAGTAAATTTCTTGTTCAAAACAGTAAGTGTATACAAGCATAAGGAACAAGAAATAATAAATAAAACCAGAAACATACAATAGTAATGAGCTCAAGAGTGGCATAACATCATCATAATCAATCTTCAATTCATAATATCATCATAAGCAATCTTTAATACATAACATCATCATAATCAATCTTCAATACAACCAAGACCCATTCTATGTACATGTTCTTTAAATGTTTTTGGTTGTAAACCTTTAGTCAAAGGATCTGCTATCATAAGATCCGTTCTAATATGTTCAATGCACACTCTTTGTTTCTGGACCTTCTCTTGATAGTAAAATACTTTAATTCCATATGTTTAGCACCTCTGGAATATTTGTCATTCTTGGAGAAGAAAACTGCTGCGAATTATCACAATAAATTTGCAGTGGCTTGGTAATGGTGTCGACAACCCCAAGTCCTGAAATAAAGTTCGTAGCCATAATGCTTGAATTGTAGCTTCATAACATACTACAAACTCTGCTTCCATAGTGGATGAGGCAATGATTGATTGTTTGCACTTTTCCATGAAATTGCTCCTTCTCCCAACAGGAACACATAGCCAAAAGTTGACTTTCTACTGTCAACACAACCAGCAAAATCTGAATCTGAATATCCAATCACTTCCAACTGATCAGATCTTCTAAATGTGAGCATATAATCCTTAGTTCCTTGAAGATATCTCATCACTTTCTTTGCAGCTTTCAATGATCAATACCAGGGTTACTCTGATAGCGGCCCAACATCCCAACCGCGAAGCTGATATCTGGTCTTGTGCAAGTTTGCAAATACATCAAGCTTCCCACAACAGAAGCATATGGAATAGATTCCATTTGCTTACGTTCCACATCATTCTTTGGACATTGCATAAGACTAAATTTATCCCCTTTTTGTATTGGGACAATACCTGCTGAACAGTTGTTCATATTAAATTTCTCAAGAATTTTCTTGATATAAGTTTTCTGAGACAACCCTAACAATCCATGTGATCTCTTTCTGAATATGGAAATTCCTATCACATAAGATGCCTCTTCCATATCTTTCATCTCAAAATTCTTAGAGAGAAAATTTTTAGTCTCATAAGATACCTAAATCATTAGCAGCAAGCAAAATATCATCAACATATAGAACCAAAAATATAAACTTACTTCATAAATCTTTCGGTAAATGCATCGATCAACGATATTTTCATGAAAACCAAAAGATGTAATAGTATCATTGAACTTAATATACCATTGTCTGGAAGCTTGTTTAAGTCCATATATTGATTTCTTAAGTTTACACACCATATGATCCTTTCCTTCCATGGAAAAACCTTCAGGTTGATCCATATAAATTTCTTCCTCTATATCCCCATTAAGAAAGGCTGTTTTCACATCCATTTGATGTAACTCTAAATCATATTGAGCTACCAAAGCCATAATGATTCTTAATGAATCTTTCTTTGAAACTGGTGAAAATGTCTCTTTATAATCAATGCCATCCTTCTGAGTATAACCCTTGGCGACAAGTCTAGCTTTAAAACGTTCGATATTGCCATTCAAGTCACGTTTGGTTTTAAAAACCCATTTACATCCAACTTGTTTAGAACCTTCTGGCAATTCGACAAGATCCCAGACATTATTTTCAGCCATTGATTTTAATTCATCTTTCATAGCATAATCCATTTATCAGACTTATCACTGTTAATGGCTTGTGAAAATGAAACAGGATCTTCATAAATGCCACAATCAAAATCTGACTCTTGCAAATAAACCAAATAATCATCTGAAATAGCTGATTTTTGTATCCTTACAGGTTTACTTAAAGCTATTCCACATGGTTCATTTTGTCAGCTATTGGTAGGTTAGGCTCTTCATGGGGTACTTCTTCATTCAAACATTGTTCATTTTTGTTTTGGTTTTGTAATTCTGGAACAATGTAAGGAATGATTGTAGATTCATAAACATTTATGGGTAATGAAACATTAACCCTTACTTCAATCTGTTTGTCAGCACTCCCACTAACTTCACCATTCTCAATAAATTTGGCATTGTCTGTCTCAATAATTCTAGAACTATGGTTTGGACAATAAAACCTGTACCCTTTGGATTTCTCTGGTAACCTATAAAGTAACTACTGACAGTTCGAGAATCCAATTTCTTTTCATGTGGATTATACACTCGTGCTTCTACTGGACAACCCCAAACATGCAGGTGTCTTAGACTAGGTTTCCTTCAGTCCATAACTCAAAAGGAGTTTTAGAAACTGCCTTACTAGGAATCCTATTCAGTAAATATACTGCAGTCTAAGAGCATACGTCCACAAAGATTTTGGTAATGAGGAATTACTTAACATACTCCTAACCATATCCATTAATGTTCTATTTCGCCTTTCTGCCACACCATTTTGTTGAGGTGTGCCTGGCATAGTATACTGTGCACATATGCCATGTCTTTCGAGGAATTTTGCAAATGGACCTGGATTTTGCCCTGATTCATTATACTTTCCATAATACTCACCACCTCTATCAGATCTTACTATTTTCACTTTTCTATCTAGTTATCTTTCAACTCTTTAGTAATACCTCAAGAGCATTTACAGCTTGAGATTTTTCTTTAAGTAAATAGACATATCCATGACGTGAAAAATCATCTATAAAGGTGATAAAGAACTTTTCTCCACAAAGGATGGAGTACCAAAAGGTCCACATACATCAGTGTGTATAATTTCAAGAAGCTGAGTACTTCATGTAGTTCCTTTCTTGTTATGTTTGGTTTGCTTTCCCTTAATACAATCATACATAAACCAAGATCATTAAAATCTAGATTTGATAAAATCTTATTCTTTACTAATCTTTGTAGTCGTTCTTTGGATATATGACCAAACGTTTATGCCACAAGAAAGTAGAGTTGTCATTTGCCATACTACACTTAATTCCAATATTTTGGTGGACACACATCAGGGATGCAAAAAATTTATCATTAAGTTTCAATTTATATAATTCATCCATAAGAATTCCAGAACCAATAAAGGAACCATCTTTATTAAATAACTGAAACATCCTTTTCCAATCTTAAAACTAAACCCATTAACATCAAGTTTCGAAACAAAAACTAAATTTCTAGAAAGTGAAGGAACATAGAGAGTTTGTAGTAGATTCAGGTGATGCCCAGTATCTAAAGTAAGACGATAGTCCCTATGCCTTCAATTGGGGCCTTCTCTCGGTTCCCCATGAATAAGAAGTTCTCATTTGGGTTTATGCTTTGGATTGTAAGGAATCCCTGCATTACATTGGAAGCATGAGTAATGACACCAGAATCCAACCACCAAGTATTAGAAGGAACTTCAGATAAGTTTGATTCATAAATTGGAGAAGCATAATGAAAGATACCTTTCTTTTCGAACCAAGCTTTCCATTTTAGACAATCTTTCTGATAATATCCTTCTTTCTTACAAAAGTGACATTTATCTTTCTTCTTTCTTCTTATCATTATCAGCAACTGTGATACTTTAATGGATGCTTTCTTCTTAAATTTCTTGGATTTTGGCTTGATAACTTTACCAGCTCCTTGACCCACTAGGTTTATTGAATGATCCCCTTATACTTTCAATCTCCTTTCCTCTTAAGTAAGCTTACTGGCCAATTCATTAACATCCCATTTATCTTTAATAGTGTTATAGTTAATTTGAAAAGGCCCATACTCTTGAGGTAATGAGTTCATAATGAATTGTACTAAAAGGAGTCATCCACAACCATTCCTAGGGTCTTAAGTCTTGCTGCAATATTAGTCATATCTAGGACATGTTGCTGCATACTTAGCGACCCATCATATTTCATGGTCGAGAGTTCAGCCATCAGTATCCCTGCAAGTGACTTATCAGCGGAACGAAAGCGCTCTTCCACAAGCTTAAGATATTCCTTAGCTGCTACATTTTCTGGAAGAGTAGACTTAATGTTGTTGGCAATTGTCATTCGCATGAAACTTAGACATAATCTATTAGATCTGTCCCATGCTTTATGTTTTAACTTCTCTACCTCACTACTCATATCCGTAATGTCAGTAGGCTTTTCTTCTAATAGTGCCAAGTCAAGATCCAAGACACCTAAATGGAAATTGACTTGCTCACGCCATTCAGAGAAGTTTAAGCCATTAAAGATAGTAACAACAGAAGCATGTGAATGAAGAGAAACAACTGCAAAAACATAAATGCTCAAATTCATATAATTAAACACAAAATATATTGTAGATTTCCTTTGGATAAATACAACAATATACATCATAATTAGAATGCTATTTAAACTTTAAAGAAATTAATAAATCTTATCAAATATATATACAATATCTTTGGATATCCATATTATATTAGATAAGAGAATATTAAATTTTCTCCTTTAGGTTTGTTCGTTATAGAATATTAATCCACCTTTGGGCGAATTCTTAATTTCTAACAACCAACAAATCATTAACAGCATTTTATAAAATTTTATAAATTGTATGGCTGAATATAAATTAGTTTGGCCACTTTGGTGACTAACTAATTAATTTAATCTTGATGTCATATTATTAAAATTTTATAAATTATATGACTAAATATAAATTAGTTTGGCCACTTTGGTGACTAACTAACTAATTTATCTTAATGTCATATAACTAAACAATAATACTAATATCAAAATTCTTATAAATTATATGATTGAATATAATTAGTTTGGCCACTTTGTGACTAACTAACTAATTTATCTTAATATCATATACTAAAATTTCATAAATTATATGACTAAATATAAATTAGTTTAGCCACTTTGGTGACTAACTAACTAATTTATCTTAATGTCATATAACTAAGCAATAATACTAATATTATTAAAAATCTCATAAATTATATGACTAGATATAAATTAGTTTGGCCACTTTGGTGACTAACTAACTAATTTATCTTAATGTCATTTAACTATACAATAATACTAGTATTATTAAAAATCTAACATTTAATTTTGATAATGAAATATAGTAACATTGTTGCATGCATTAGCCGACATTAACCTTCATAAATTATCAATCTGCTTCAATCTATAAATATCAGTTTTGCCATACATACTAGTATAACACAATGATCTTATCTATGCATGCCATTAATTCGTAACACTATCAGCCGAGGTTCTTCTGGCGATGAACCTTTTTATGAAATAGATTAATGGCCAATAATACAACAATAATAACTTTAAAGATTAAATATTCATCATCAATTTATTCTGATAAAAAATAATCAATCATAATATACGAACAAATTATTTATTTTAGAACCTTGGCTCTGATACCATTTGTTAGCAATATAGGATCTTCAATAATAAATGTGTTACATATAAAATATAAAAATACTTACCTAATGCGGAATTCATCATACTAGTATTTACCTGATGCGGATGCGGAGTTCATCATGATAATATGTAGACTTGAGACTTGAATCTGGTTAGATTTTAATAACCTCTTCAGATTTTGACAGCCTCTTCTACAAAATAACTAATTTCTCTCCTTTAACCTCATTTCTACAAAATAACTAATTTCTCTCTTTTAACCTCATTCGTTTCAAGCAGATAACGATGGATTATTGCTAACTTCTTCAGGCAGGACTAATTATTATATATATAACATTCAATTGGTATTTCCATCAAACACAAATTAATGACTTTAATTTCTTTAATAACTTCGTCTTCTGCACACGCAGAAGAAACAATGGGTGACCCTTCACCTTTCGCATACTAGGCTAGATCTAGCCCTTCACCTTTCACATGAAATAATGGGTGGCCCTTCACCTTTTGCATACTAGGCTAGATCTAGCCCTTCACCTTTCGCATGAAACAATGGGTGGCCTTTCACCTTTTGCATGCTAGGCTAGATCTGGTCCTTCACCTTTGTATATTACGCTAGATCTAAAAAAGCGACTCTTCGCTTTTGTAACAATCTTGCATTAAAGGGCTAATCTAACATTGACCACTTAGACATGGCCGTAGGACCGGTTTCAACAAAACAGGGCAGCAGGGCCCTTTTTCTTATTCAACTCCGATGATTGCCGGCGACTAAGCCTACCTCCCATCATTCTAAAGCAGGGCCAAATGACAAGAAGGAGAGGATGGAATCTACCTTTCTGGAGATGAAGCCGGAGCGATGGGTGATGTGGCTGACGTAGCCATGAGGGCAATTATGGTAAAATTCAAATCTTAAGGCGGCCCGCCCCGGTATCTTCGAATCGGTTAAGTCGACCCCGACCTTCCCTGGTTGGCCCCGCTCGGCCCGGCATCTCCAAGTCGGCCGAGTCGGCCCCGACCAGGCGGGGCTGACTCGGCCGATTCGGAGGTGCCGGGGCCCTGCTCGGCCCCGGTATCTCCGAATCGACCAAGTCGGCTCCGACCTTCCCTGGTCGGTCCGCTCGGCCCCGACATCTCCAAATCGGCCGAATCGGCCCCGACCTTCCCTGGTCGGCCCCACTCGGCCCTGGCAACTCCAAGTCGGCCAAGTCAGCCCCGACCTTCCCTGGTCGGCCCCGCTCGGCCCTGGCACCTCCGAATTAGCCAAGTTGGCCCTGACCTTTCCTGGTCAGCCACGCTCGGCCCCAGCATCTCCGAATCGGCCAACTCGGCCCGACCTTCCCTGGTCGGCCCGCTCGGCCCCGGCATCTCCGAATCGGCCGAGTCGGCCCCGACCTTCCCTGGTCGGCCCCACTTGGCCCCGGCATCTCCGAATCGGCCAAGTCGGCCCCGAACAGGGCCGATCGGCCCCGACCAGGGCTGATCGGCCTCAGCATCTCCGAATCGGCCAAGTCGGCCCCGACCTTCCCTGGTCGGCCCGCTCGGCCCCAGCATCTCCGAGTCGGCCCCGACCTTCCATGGTCGGCCCCGCTCAGCCCCGGCATCTCCGAATACGCCAAGTCGGCCCCGACCTTCCCTGGTCGGCCCCGACCTTCCTTGGTCGGCCCCGCTCGGCCTCGGCATCTCTGAATTGGCCGAGTCGGCCCCTACCTTCCCTGGTCGGCCTTCCCTGGTCGGCCCCGCTCGGCCCCGGCATCCCTGAGTCGGCCAAGTCAGACCCGACCTTCCCTGGTCGGCCCCGATCTAGCATCTTCAGGTCAGCCGAGTCAGCCCTGCTTGGCCTCAGCGCCCTCCGAGGGTTCAAGGCTATCTCAGGTCGGCCCCAGAACGGCCCTGGCTGTTCGCGCCGCCGTCCTTCTGACGCGCGCCGCCTAGCATTCCAAGGCCCAACTATCCACTGGCCACGCCGCTGATGGGACTGGACCTAACTATATGTCAGCCCCACTGACCAATGGGACATAGCTCATCAACCGCCATTTTTCCCTCTCCGATGGGACAGGACCCACCGATCAGCCCAAATTCACGCAACCCCATAAACCCCATAGACATTCCTTTCTTACGGAACTCCACGTGGTTGTGCAGGTGTTAACCCCCTATAAAAGGATAAGTCCACTCAGGAACAAGGTACGCAAACTCATACACTACTCAAAAAGGGATTCCTCTCATTCAAAGGACTCATTTTTTTCTTCCAAGAGCTCGTTTGAGCTCTCCCTAAGTGTGATCCCGGTTACTGATTTGAGTGTGAAGGGTTCCACCGAAGCATCTCTTCGGTCTTAAAACTTTTTGCAGGGCATTCGATCAGGCGTTATCGAAACCGTAGGTTAAAGCCTTAAATCGCAGCAAAAATCCGGCGATTGAGGGTGGCCAAAACCTAAATCCCACTACCCTACGCAAGGTAATAAGAAATGGATGGAAGCAGTGGACTTAACTCGCCGGAAAGCGTCGCCAAAGCAGAGGAAGGAGCCGCCGAAGTTGCAGAGACGCCAAACTTCGTTAGAACCCGATTATTCCCATTAAAATCCCTCATGAATCACATGCTATTGATGTTTAAGGGAAGCCAAACGAATCCAGGATTCTTGGACTCTTACCTGAGAGATTTGAATCAACTCCAAAGAAGGATGTCGCTGCTCTTCGCACGGCTTCTTCCCAAGGTTTCAAAAATGTTCAACGATGGCTGGGAGGAGGAGTTCAAGGTGATTTAAACCACCTTGATCCCAGTCGTTTGAAGATCGTAGGGGAGGTGGCTTCACGGTCTCCCCTTCCGCCCCGGCTCGCACGCCCGCGCGTAACGCCTGCGCTCTGCATTCCTGCTTGAGCCGGACCGGTCAGATGGACCAGGTCCGGTCCAACGAAGCCAGGCCTTCCAAGATAACTATTGAAACCTAGGCTATGTTTGGATCTTTGGAAAAAAAAGGGGGGAGTAAAAGAAAGTAAAAGAATGGAAGGAAAAGGAATGTTATTTTTCTTCTTTTGTTTGGAAAGAATGAAAGAAAAAAGAAAGATGATATCAATTATCTTGTTTGGATATGATTGTGATAATTATACCCCGGAATGAACTGCCAAAATAAAAGAACTAAGAATAAAAAATAAGAAATATTTTAGTCTTCTATAAAAGTATGATTTAAACATTTTTTTAAGGATTAACAAATTTACTCTCGCTGAAAAGAAAAGAGGGCAAATCGGTTACTCCCATTCCCTTCCCTCTCTCTTTCATCTTTCTACTAAACAAGATAATTTATGATCTTTTTCTTTCATTTTCTTTTCCTCCCCATCATTCATCCCAATCCAAACAGACTTCTAGAAAAACTCTCTGTATTAGCCTTCGTACGAAAAGAATAAAAATATTTTCAATGCATCCACTATCATACAATGTGTGATTAATCATCATGCATGATGTATGCATCCAACATCATGAACAATATACAAGACTTTTTCATAAAACCTAAGAACTATATCTAAAAACGTTGAGTAGCGGGAGCACCCAACACCTGCGTTCTAAACATTAGCATCAGCAACATGAGAGGAGTTGTTCGCAAGATTACAAGACTCTCCTTGGAAACTCCTTCCAACAAAGAACATATCTTTATTGATCGATCAATGGGCAATGACACTTGAAATGGCCTACTGCTTTATTGATTATGCCAATGGCAACCACATGGCAATTTCTTTTAGACAAAATCTTCCAACAAGGACAAGTCAACATCAAGTTCCAAACTTTCCCATTGGATGGGGGCCCTGCCCTTCCTTTCTTCTCTCCCACAACTGAGTTTATCTGACCTATGTAACCATTTAATTAAAAGAGAGAGTATAGTCAACATATAAACATAATCTGACATGCTTAAATCCAAGCTGACATGATCTTTCAATGGTAAGTTGTTTATTGACCTGCATCAATCTATCACTTGTTTTCATCGCCATTTATCGTGGGAGTCTGGCGCAGCATACAAGGGTTGCATTGTGCCAACCAATACCAGTCCTAGAATTTTTATATGATTAAGAACCACTTTTTCTCTCCAAGTAGATCTATCGAAAGCCGCGTGCTTAAACCAATGACTCTAATTTTGAATTTTAGTGGGTGAGGCCAATGTTTATATCAGTATTGCGTCCAATCTTGGCACCTTCTTGAGCCCAGAACAAGAAAATGGAACGCGCAGCGCGTGGTCCAGCGTCCGACCGCGAAGGGGACTCGTGGTCGCTCCCCGGCCACAAGCTCGCGTGGAACCCATCCGTGGGTGGCTCTCACGAAAAGTCTCCAGCGGACCCCAGGATTGGTGCTCGTCCTTTGGGGGCCGCACCTCGGGAACCACGCCCTAAGGGCTGGGCCCAAGGAACGGCCGGATCCCGTTACGTGCCCACGCGGTACCGTGCTTGGAGGAGTCCCCACGGAACGTCGTTCGGCCAGAGGCGTGCCCCGAGGCCGGTAAATTGCTTGCCCTCATTGTTCTCGATAGATTTTGGCATGTTTGACTCGAATCCAGTCCAATTTGGTATTGGATTTTAAAATTAAATACAACTTATTAATGGATGAGACTAAATCGAATTGAATTTATTAAAGAAAATTCTATTCAATGGATTATTCAAATTTCTTATTTGGCTTTAAGTTTAACAAATCCAATGCAGATATATTTTCTAATATATATATTACACTGAATCTTTATTTTATTTATTTATTTTTTATGCATGCGTTATAAAATATTCAATATTAGAATAGAACAACATAGCCAGCTAATTCCACAAAGAAGGTTGTTGAGAGGTAAAATCGTCGTTGCATAAATAATCGTACAAGGGGCTAGGATCAACCTTGACTCCCACGTGCTGAACAATACCCGCTAGAGATAAGTCAGCCTCAGTAAATCGGGGCACCTTAGCCCCTCACCGAGCCAAGAATTCCTAAGGCGCGGATCACATCTCTTGGCCTCAGCTAAGCTATAGCGTCCCTCGGCCTTAGCCGAGCTATATCATCTCATCATATCTCTCGGCCTCAGCCGAGCTATATCATCTATCGGCCTCAGCCGAGCTATATCGTCTCTCTCGGCCCCGGTCGAGCTATCCGACTGTGCCTCGTCAGCCAAGTCATTATTATGCCCCGGCTAGACCCGGGCACTCAAGAACCTCTGCAGAATTTGGCGCGGAAGAGTTCAAATCCGTAAGATTCCAAACAGAAATCATATCTGAGAGTGGCCTAGGACCTGCGAGAGTGGCCTAGAGCCATGGAGCCTATATACTCGCCAAATCTCGAGACATCAACCAGCTCTTCCAGCTGTCGATCCTCTATCCAACAAGATGCGAATCTTACTGACCTCATAACAAACTGGATTCAAATCCTAATGACTTTCGGACCCACGACGCCCCCAGGGAATCAGGTGATCCTCTATAAATAGAGTCGTCTACCGACTCCTCAGGTATGCGCACTTGCTCACTCGCACTCTCCTTCTGCAACTTTCGGACCCACGATGCCCCCAGGGAATTAGGTGATCCTCTATAAATAGAGTCGTCTGCCGACTCCTCAGGTATGCGCACTTGCTCACTCGCACACTCTCCTTCTGCCTTGGCTTCCCCCATTTTCCGCCATTAGCGCTCTACTCAAAGCTCTCAAAAGGCCACCCTTGGAGAGACTCTTCAGTGAGAGCCTTCTCCTCTTGTTTGTTGATTGCCGATCCCCGCTGACTTGAGCGTCGGAGGGTCTTCTGCGGAGGGCCACCCCCAACGCCTCTCGCGTGAGGACTGTTTTGTAGGTCCGTCCAGGAGGGAGCCCGTCCCAGAGCACGATCGCACCCGAGTCGGAGGACAGATTTCAGCAGCAACAAATTGGCGCTATAGGAAGGACCTCAAGTCCCATAAACTTATGATTCATGAGACAAGGATCTCGATCTGAAAGAGAACTCCACCCATGGCCAACCGAAGAAAGGCTACCTTCGAAGCCCGGGATCAGGTTGCCTCCCAAAGACTTGATCCGGTGGGCAGCGTAGCGCCACCACCACCGCCAGTTGAGACTCTATTGCCACCGGCGGCCCCAGTAGTGACCCAGGACCAGTTTGTCTCACTGGTCCAGCAAGTCCAGACTCTAACCCACTTGATTCAGGGGTGCTTTGAATCTCCCCGACCAGCCGCTCCTGCCCCGCATCCTCCTGAGGAGAATGCAGCCCCGCTCATCCGGCGATCTCCTCCTCCGGCCTGCATGGGGTTGCAGACCCCCTCGCCGCCCTAGGGAAGCTGAGCCAGCCCCCCAAGGGGGCCGTGGCAAAGGTCTTCCCCGATCTCGGCGGGCCCAATCCCTCTCTCCGGTGTTCTCTCGCCATGACTCGACACAGTCTCATTTCTCTCCTCGTCCGGCCCCTCCTGTTGTGCCTGAGGAGATTCGCCAGTAACTCCGAGAGATGCGCTAGGAGTTAGATGCCGCCAAGCAGGCCCATCGCTCCACCATCAGACGAGCAGGGCATTCCCTTTTCCAAGAGAATCATGGAGGAAGTGATTCCCTCCCACGTCAAGCTGCCCGCCATCGAGCCCTATCATGGGGCCTCCGATCCCGATGACCACCTCCGCAGCTTTAGATCGATCATGATGTTCCACGGGGCATCAGATGTGATCCTATGCCGCGCCTTCCCCTCCACCCTAAGGGGATCAGCTCGAATCTGGTTCAATGCTTTGAAACCAGGTTCCGTTAGTTCGTTCGACGAGCTGAGCCGCCTCTTCATCAGCCAGTTCGTCAGCAGCCATCGTCACCAGCGGAGATCCGACTCCCTCTTGAGGTTAAGCAGAGAGATGGGGAGTCCTTGAAAAAATATCTCGCCATTTTAACACGCCATGTTGGAAGTGGACCACCTTAATCATGAGGTGGCCATGTCCGCCCTAGCAGGTGGAGTATTGAAGGAGAATGACTTTTACCTGGTGCTGGAGGTCAGCTACCCTCAGAACCTCTCCGACATGATGGCTCTGAAGACAAATATGCTAGAGTCGAAGAATCGCGGAGAGCTGCCCGCACCGAGTTGACAAGGAAAAAGGAGCCCAAGGGCTCGAACAAGCACCGATCCGCCCGCCAGCCAAGTCCGCCTCGCCGCCAAAGGGTTCCTCCGCCCCCACCGAGGAACCGCACCCGGAGCCCGCCAAGGAGGTTCAACCGATTCACTCCGCTCACTGCCCCAAGGGCGGAGATCCTCATGGCAATAGAGCACCAGCTCCCCCGACCACCTCCTCTCCGAGGGAATGTTGCCGGAGAGATCCCACCAAATACTGCCGCTATCATCGGGATCATGGCCATGATACTGAGGAGTGCTGGCAGCTGAAGAACGAGATCGAAAGGCTCATCTAGCGGGTAGGCTGGACCAATTCAGGAGAGCACCCGAGCCAAGGAACGGGGGCGATCGTCAACCTGAGCCTCAGCAACCTCCTCCTCTGAATCCTTCGGTCGCTGGTCACATTATTGTGATCGAGGCAGTTGGCAATCCGTTGAGCGGGCGAATGATGAAAAAGGTTCGGCGCCAAAGAAAGCGCGAACAAGTGAGCTCTCCTTCTTAACAGCGATCTCGGAAAATATAGTTCCCGCATGATGATGCGTTGGTTGTATCCCTTAATCGGAACAACTATGATGTAGATCGAATTCTCATTGATAGTGGAAGCTCCGTCAATGTTCTGTACCTTGATGTGTTCATGAAGATAAAATTACTTATGGAGAATCTCCGAGCTGTGGACTCCACACTAATGGGGTTCTTGTTAGGAAATGTGTCCTACAGCCAATCGTCTAGCTTGTAGACGGTTATGAGTTGATGTGAATGTACATGATTTATTCAATAAATAAAAGTTATTTTGGTAGTATAACATATAGTTTACATCTTCCAGTAGAATTCCAATATGTTGTAGTCCTTAGAGTTACATGTATTCGACAATAGAGGAATTGTTGAATAACTCTTAAATCTGTTCGCGGCCAAATGATACGTTGTTACCTAGGACGACGACGTAATCAAGTGTAGGTCGTTGTGTGCCATATGGGTTGGTTTGTTCTCTTAAACCAAGGAGTGTATAATACTGGTATGACATGCGGGTGAGTGTAGGAGTACATTCACTGAACAGTGACTCACCTCTGCTGAGTGCTCAACTGCCTGGAGCAACTCACAGAAAGGCAATGGGTATGAGTGTCCCTTTGACATGAGACTATCATGTTGACTTGATAAGCAACTCACTGTACTTAGGCACTGACCACCCGGAGTCAAGTACTTATTGAGTCAGTGATGAGTCAAGATAGGATTGTCCACTTTAAGTGTTAGAGAGAGTGCTCGAACTATGTTTCAATTTAGCAAAACCTTGGCCAAGGTAATCTTTGTGAGGTGTCACAAGATTCATTGCATTGAAACATACTTGGGTGATTTACTCGGAGTTGGCAGTTAACTCCGTATTCGCCCTGAGTACTAGGACAAGGGGATGAATTATACGGTAACCATAGCCAAGGTTCCTGAATATTGCTTTGCATATATTCGGTCTATTCGGACGTCGGGTACCATTTAGATGGTCACATCGATTGGTATAGGAAGTGTTCCTATGCTACTGACTTAGATTCGAACCTATGGAGTCACGCACATAGTCAGGTGGCCTGGAGACAGGCTTTATCCATGATCTAAGTGGGACTTGGTCATATGGGTAATACCGAGTTTGTACTAGCAATGTCTAGCTAGCACTGGGCATTAGCGGTAGTACTTATTCTGGGATGAACTTGAGTTAGTTTGTAACTCAAGTAAATTTTTGGGATTTATTCAGACCCATTGTGGGATAGGACTTGAACCATAGACCAATGGTTGGTTTGACGATAGAGTGGTTTAGATATGGTTTCAAAGCGGTTTGAATCGGATATCCAATATGCCTCTGATCATTTATTTATTAATTTTAAAATCATAAATTACTTTAAATTGAAATTAAATAAGTCCAATGAAGTATGGTTCAAGATCTTCGCATGGGTTCTTTCGGATTTCAATTTGGACTTCAAACGGATTTAATCTGATTATTTCCGTATTTATAAATGTTTTAAATATTTTTATTACAGCTGCGGGCAGCCAACGAAACTTTAAAACTTTAGAAAATTTAAGATTCTGCCATTTTATGTAAATTATGATTCTCATTTTGTTTAAATTATGATTCTGATGGTGTGAATTTAAAACTTCGTATAAATTACGATTTTGCCATTCCGATAACGTGAATTTGAAACTTCGTATAAATTACGATTTTACCATTCCGATAACATGAATTTGAAACTTTGTTTAAATTACGATCTTGCCATTGAGATGATATGAATCCGTAAATTTGTTTTATAAAATTTTCTTTACACGTTGACAATGCGTGAACGCCCGTAACCCATCCGCTTTCGAAGATCGGATATTATCGTATCGTAAAACAAATTCAAAAGGTTGTTTTGGATTGTTTTACGATGAGTTTATTTAAGAAACTATTCTCAACTTCGAGAGAGAGAGAGAGTAGCAGAGAAAGAAGAGTCCAAAAATCAGAGAAGTCCAAACAGAGAGGGACTCCTCTCTTGTAGAAGAGTTTCATCCCTTCTGATTCATATCCCTGTCTCAAGGTTTCCTGGCGTGTGTGATATAGAGGAGCGGCGCGTGCGGCTCTTGCAAGACACGAGTAGGAACTTCTCCCTGCAGATCGGATCTGCTACGTTCGCATCTACAGCTTCCGCATCGAGAGGTATTATTTTAAACTTATTTTTACATACTCTTAAATTTTAGATTTGCTAATATGCTTTAATTTATATTCAATGTGAATATTAAAATTGAATTACATGCTTTCCACCTTGAGATCCTGTGCATATGAAAGGCAAGTTTTCCCTACAAATGGTATCAGAGCATGGTTAAGGCTTAGGAATGCATGTATAAGCATAGTAGATCTGATATTATTATGCATAAATAATCTAATGTAGATCTAAAGTAGATCTTATTATGATTAGTTTAGATCTATAGTAGATTTAAATGTTTTGCATGATGAGAGCATGTTAAAGTTATTTAGTGATGATTAAATATATGTTTTAGAAGTAGATCTAATGTAGATCTTGCATGTTGTGTTCTATTATATCTTGGATTGGGTATATTCACGAGACCGTCCGGTCATAGGGAGGTTTCACAGCCTCTGTTTCTTATTCAAGAAAGGTTTCCTATGACGTGTAGGGTGCCACTGTGAAAGAACCCATAAACGGATGTACATAACAGAAGAAGAAAGATTAAAATATGTTTTAACTGAATTAATTTATTTCTGTGATAATTTTGATTAGATCCAAAATTAATTAAAGATGATATGTTAATAAGATTAACATTAAGACATCTTAATTGATGAAATCTTAATTATTAATGACAGTAAAATTGTTTTATGTAAAAGTCATATCACAGAAAAAGGAAAGAAAGTAAAAATGTTTTACGGAAAAATTTTGAAAATGTTTCAAAATCAGAACTCAAAATTGAAATTGGTTCAAATTTGAAAAGGGGTTAACTTAAGATCTAGAATTATGAATTAAAGACCTTAAGACATGATCATAAATCATGGGCTAATTGGGTTAACATGAATCAGGTTCTCTAATTTGGTTAGACCTAAGGTTAGATGAATTGGACTAAATTAGAAAATTGAATCTAATCAAATGTTGAGTTAGGTCTTTTCTTTAGATCATCTAATTAGATTAGATTGATCAGTCCATACATCTAAATGGACTTGATTTGGGGCTCAGTGGACACCCAAGTCTTTAGGCAAATTTAATTGGGTATGGTCAACCACTTAGTGTCTAGAAAGGTTCTGATCAAGGTCGGCTACCTCTCACCTGGCTAGTTGATTATCAGCTGGTGTCTAGGCAAGATGGTTAATGGCGCAACTCGGCCTTTTGATCAAGCCGGCCTGGCTAAGTGGTCCCAGCACTTGATTAGACTAGCCTATTGACTTGAGCTAACCCATGCTTCCTAAGGATAATCAGTTTGACTGATTTAGGTACCCATGGACCAAATTAATGAACCCAACTAAATGGTTTAGTGGGAGAATACTTAAATTGGTCCATGTCATTCATGTGTCACAAATTAATCAAACCCTCTAAAATTATTAGGTCCCTAAAGTGACTAAATTATGGGGATAATTAGGTCATAGCCTCCCATTAAGAGAGTGATAATGAGTCCAATGGCTAAGATGATTATTGGAGGCCCAAAGGCCTGGTACTCATCTGGTTTTTGGAATTATCATTCATATTATGATGGTTCAATGCAACTCTCTCAACGATGGTCAGGTGGGCCGGCCAAAGTCGGCTTGACCAATTCCTTGGTTAGAAGCTTGAACATGTCATGTTAATGGTTGGACCTAACCAGGACACCCAATAGGAGGCCCAAAGGCCGATTGGCGTGCAACCTGGGGCAAAATAAATTACTAGAAATTGTTTGGGGAACCAATTGGTTATGAACCTACCTTTAGATACATGTGGGTGGGCCGGCCAAAGTCGGGCTCATATGTAGTCTACTGGGTTCTAGTACCCACTAAGAAATTAGGAGTAATTTCTCGGGTTGGAGGTAGGGGCTACCAACCTGAATAAAATAGTGGGAGGGCCTTAGACTATAAGTCCAAGTCTATAGGTTTAAATAAATCATGTACACTAATAAGTTTTTGGTTTTCCTTTCAGAAATGTCTACAAATCTGTCGCTCCGGTCACTGTTGGACAGTGATAAACTGACAGGTCCAAACTTCGATAGCTGGTATCGAAGGCTTAGGATAGTCCTAGAGCATGAGAGGATCCTTTATGTGATAATGGATCCTGCACCTGAGCAGCCAGCCCCTAATGTGCGGGGTGTGGTCAGGGACACTTATCTGAAGTGGACCAATGACCGCACCACAGTGCGCTGCATAATGCTGGCTTCTATGAATGATGAGTTCAGTAGGAAATTTGAGGAGGCCCAACCGGAACAAATACTCCAAATGTTGAAGGAATCTTTCGGGATGCCAGACGATGTTGAAAGGTACAAAATGTCTAGTGCCATCTTCAACGCGCGTATGCGTGATGGGACTTCTGTCACCGATCATGTACTATACATGATCGAGACGATAGAACGTCTGGGCAAACTTGGATTTCCTTTGCATGAGCAACTTGGGAAGGATGCCATACTGAACTCCCTGCCTAGCTCCTACCTGGACTTTCTCAGTCATTATAGAATGACGAAGCCTGCAGTAAACTATCATGGTTTGCTGGGTCTACTGCAGACTTTTGAGAAAGATCACCAGCTTCAAAAGAAGTCAGTGAACTTGGTGGGAGGTTCGGGGGCAGGTCGTCATCACCTTAAGAAAGGGATGAAGAAGAAAAATAAAAGAAAGAAGGTGCAACATGCTGGGCCTAGTCAGACCAAGAAGAAGAGGGCTGACAAAAGTCAGGCAGAGTGCTTCTACTGCAAGAAGCTGGGTCACTGGAAAAGGAACTGTCCCCAGTACATAGCAACCCTGGATCCAAACAGGCCTAAGAAGAAAAACCAGCAAGGAGTTGCTGGACAAGGTATTTATATGATAACACCTTGTAATTTTTCTATCTGTGATACTACTAATTGGGTATTAGATACCGGGAGTCCAATTCATATTTGCAATTCTTTGCAGGGGCTTCGAATTAGTAGAAGATTCAAAGAAGGTGAAAGATTCCTAAACGTGGGTGATGGAAGCCGAGTTCCAGTACTGGCGTTGGGAGTCGTGGAGCTTTATTTTGAATTTAATAAAATATTGCTTAGTGAATGTCACTATTGTCCTGCATTTTTATTAAATGTCATTTCTGTAGGCCAGTTGGCTATTGAAGGATATGATTTTTTAATAAAGAAAGATATTTTAAATATCATTGTGAATGATGTATCTGTGATGTGTGGACAATTGAGCAATGGAATTTACCTTCTATCACAGCCTGTTAATGTATTATGCACTCCAAACAAACGCCCCAAAATAGATGATGTCGATGACTCATACCTTTGGCACTGTAGGCTAGGTCATATAAACAAGAACAGGATAAGCAGGTTAGTCAGAGAGGGCATCCTCAATGACATTGATTGTGAATCAATTAAAACTTGTGAATCCTGTCTTCTTGGGAAAATGACCAAGTCACCTTTTACTGGAAAAGGTGAAAGAGCCAAAGAGATTCTAGGCCTCATACATACGGATGTTTGTGGACCTATGAATACTGCCTCTATGAGAGGGTTTAGCTATTTCATTACATTTACAGACGACCACTCCAGGTTCGGTTATGTCTTCCTAATGAGACATAAATCTGAATCGTTTGAAATGTTCAAACGATATCGTAGTGAGGTAGAAAAACAAACTGGAAAGAATATTAAAATCCTTCGGTCAGATCGAGGAGGTGAATATCTTTCTAATGAGTTTTTGACATATCTAAAGGAGAATGGGATTCTCTCTCAATGGACACCTCCAGGGACACCCCAGTTAAATGGTGTGTCTGAAAGGAGGAATCGAACCCTATTAGATATGGTTCGGTCCATGATGGGCTTTGCTAGTTTGCCTATCTCCTTTTGGGACTACGCACTTGAGTCGGCCTGTTACATTCTTAACAGGGTCCCTAGTAAATCTGTTGCTAAAACTCCATATGAGATATGGACGGGGCGTAAGCCGGTGCTCACACACCTTAGGGTCTGGGGGTGTCCAGCTTATGTCAAGAGATTGTTGACAGACAAGCTAGGACCAAGGTCTGACAAATGCCTCTTTGTTGGATATCCTAAGGAGTCTAAAGGATACTACTTCTACCACACTGAAGAGCAAAAGTTGTTCGTCAGTATGAGAGCCACCTTTTTAGAAAAGGAGTATCTTACTGGAAGTGCTAAGGCTAATGTTGAACTTAATGAAGTTCGACAAGGAGAAGTACCTTTACACTCAGAAACCGCTATGGAACCGGCTTTGATTGGTTCAAACCCGGAGCCCGTTGAGGTACCATTAAGGAGATCTGGTAGAGTACCACGTCAGCCGGACAGATACTTCGTTTCTTGGTCCGTGACGGGGATCCCATCGAACTCGATGAGAACGATGAGGACCCAATCACCTATATGGATGCGCTGCAGAGATCTGACTCTGAGAAATGGCTAGAGGCCATGAAGTCCGAAATGGAATCCATGGAGATTAATAGTGTATGGACACTAGTTGATCCACCTGAAGGGGTAAAACCCATAGGGTGTAAATGGATTTTCAAGAGGAAACGGGTGCAGATGGGAAGGTGGAGACCTATAAAGCCCGTCTGGTTGCTAAGGGGTATCGTCAGCGTTATGGTATTGACTATGACGAGATTTTTTTCCTGTAGCAATGCTCAAGTCCATTCGGATTATGCTTGCTCTAGCTGCACATTTTGACTATGAGATCTGGCAAATGGATGTCCGAACGGCTTTTCTAAATGGAGAGCTCGAAGAGGAGGTGTATATGATACAACCTGAAGGGTTCACATCCACAGACGAGTCAAAAGTATGCAGGCTTCATAAGTCCATCTATGGACTCAAGCAAGCTTCTCGGAGTTGGAATAAACGTTTTGATAAATGTATCAAGACTTATGGCTTCATTAAGAATGGAGAAGAACCCTGCGTGTATAAGTGGGCAAATGGTTCCATAGTTGTATTTCTTGTACTGTATGTGGATGACATTCTCTTGATTGGGAATGACATCCCTGCACTACAGGGAATAAAGGTTTGGTTGCTGTCTCAGTTCTCCATGAAAGACCTGGGAGAAGCTTCTTACATCCTAGGGATGAAGATCTATAGGGATAGATCTAAGAAGCTGCTGGGATTGTCCCAGTCCATGTACATTGAGACTGTGCTGAAGAGGTTCAGCATGGATAATTCAAAAAGGGGCTATCTTCCGATAGGCCATGGAATTACTCTCTCCAAGAAGGATTGTGCGACAACTCCTGAGGAGAGAGAGTACATGAGTAGAATTCTGTATGCCTCGGCAGTGGGTTCTATCATGTATGCTATGACATGTACAAGACCAGACGTGGCACACTCACTAGGGATAGTGAGTAGGTACCAGTCTAACCCAGGTGAAGCACATTGGAAGGTGGTAAAAACCATCCTTAAGTATTTGAGAAATACTAAGGACCAATGGCTCATTTATGGAGAACCTGACTTAAAACTAGTGGGGTACACTGACTCCAGTTTTCAGTCAGATAGAGATGACAGCAAAAGCATATCCGGATTTATCTTTACCCTCAATGGAGGAGCGATCTGCTGGAAAAGTTCCAAGCAGAACACAGTGGCAGATTCAGTATGCGAGGCTGAATACATTGCAGCATCAGATGCAGCAAAGGAAGCTGTATGGCTACGAAAGTTCTTGGGCGAGCTGGGAGTGGTACCTGCCCTGGAGAGTCCCGTCCTAGTATACTGTGACAGCACGGGAGCAATTGCCCAAGCCAAGGAGCCAAAGTCGCATCAACGAACCAAGCATGTGTTGCCGCTATCACCTTGTACGAGAGATCGTGGAACGAGGTGACATCTACCTTCAGAAGATCGACGGAAAGGAAAACCTAGCTGACCCAATGACTAAAGCACTCGGAATCAAGGAGTTCAATGAACACAAGTGGAAGATGGGTATTAGATACTGTTCCGATTGGCTATAGTTCAAGTGGGAGTTGTTAGGAAATGTGTCCTACAGCCAATCGTCTAGCTTGTAGACGGTTATGAGTTGATGTGAATGTACATGATTTATTCAATAAATAAAAGTCTATTTTGGCAGTACAGCATATAGTTTACATCTTCCAGTAGAATTCCAATATGTTGTAGTCCTTAGAGTTACATGTATTCGACAATGGAGGAATTGTTGAGTAACTCTTAAATTGTTCGCGGCCAAATGATACGTTGTTACCTAGGACGACGACGTAATCAAGTGTAGGTCGTTGTGTGCCATATGGGTTGGTTTGTTCTCTTAAACCAAGGAGTGTATAACACTGGTATGACATGCGGGTGAGTGTAGGAGTACATTCACTGAACAGTGACTCACCTCTTGAGTGCTCAACTGCCTGGAGCAACTCACAGAAAGGCAATGGGTATAAGTGTCCCTTTGACATGAGACTATCATGTTGACTTGATAAGCAACTCACTGTACTTAGGCACTGGACCACCGGATTTCTAATCCGGTGACGGAAGGTTGCTGGGTGCAGTCAAGTACTTATTGGGTCAGTGATGAGTCAAGATGGGATTGTCCACTCTAAGTGTTAGAGAGAGTGCTCGAACTATGTTTCAATTTAGCAAAACCTTGGCCAAGGTAATCTTTGTGAGGTGTCACAAGATTCATTGCATTGAAACATACTTGGGTGATTTACTCGGAGTTGGCAGTTAACTCCGTATTCGCCCTGAGTACTAGGACAAGGGGATGAATTATACGGTAACCATAGCCTAGGTTCCTGAATATTGCTTTGCATATATTGGTCTATTCGGACGTCGGGTACCATTGCTAGATGGTCACATCGGTGGGGCATCCACAAGCTAATGGAGAAGCCAAAGTAACTAATCGGACCCTGCTTCAAGGAATCAAAGCTTGGCTCGCCAGAGCCCGAGACAGATGGGCGGATGANCATAGTCGGATGACTTGTACGCAGGCGTGATCACTGATTTGAGTGGGACTCAATCAGATGGGTCATACGGGGTTCGTTCTGACTATGTCTAGCTAGCTCTAGACATTAGCGGCAGCACTTACTTGAGGGTAATTTGAGTTAGTCAGTAACTCAAATAGAATTTTGGGACATGATATGAATCTGGAATAAAGTTAATTTGAACCATGGACCAATGGTTGGTCTGATAGAGAGTGGTTTGCATCCGGGTTCGAAGTGGTTTGATCCGGATATCCAATAGAGCCTCTGAAAGTTTATTATGAATTTTGAATTCATAAATCACTTTGGATTGGAGCTCGGCAAGGCACAATATGAAGTATGGTTCAAGAGCTACGAGTAGCTTCTTTCGGATTTGAATTTGGACTTCAAACGGAATTGATTGGATCAATTCTGTTAACAAAAGGAAATTTTAATTGATAATATATTTCATTCGTCATCATCCGCTTGTTATAACAGCCTGGGAACGGAGTTATTGATTATGTTATGGGAGGATGCTCAAAGGTCCGTCACTCTACGTTTCATCTTAGGCTCGCCGTTTGAGGGACGCATTGATGAGGTGACTGCGGACTCATGTAATGGCATTTTAAAGAGCTCTTTCACTTTTTTTTTTTTTTTTTGATTATGGAATTTTTCATCAGATATAAAAGGTTATGATGTGAATAAAAAGAGGGAACAAAAAAAATTGATAGAGACAAAGCTGATCTTCTGCAATCACATAAAGTCTGCAAGAAGTCCAATTGGAGATTGTCTCTTCTTGGGAGAAGAGTTCTCCTTCCATTGTTCAAGAATTCCACCTCCTGTCTGCATTCATCAGGCGTGCGTGTGATATAGAGGAGCGGGCGTGCGGCTCTTGCAAGGCACGAAGGGAACTTCTCTCTGCAGATCGGATCTGCTACCTTCGTTATCAACAGCTTCCGCAACGAGAGGTACTTTTAAACTAATTTAAATAATCTTAAATTTTAGATCTATTAATTTGCTTTAATTAATATTCAATGTGAAATTATAACTGATTTACATGCTTCCACCTTGAGATCCTGTGCATAAGAAAAACTATTTTTCCCTTCATATACATACACTCTTTCTCCTCCTTTTTTGTTATCAACAAAAAGGTTAAGAAGAGGGTAGATATTGCTTAAATCAACATCAAACGCAAGAATTGAGTAACTCAACATTCAAAATTCAAGTATCAAGATTGATTTCATATAACATTCATTGAGTACAAAATGTCAAACAAGTCAAGATAAAATAGTCACTACAAATTACATCATTACATCAAAATACATCATTTGTCCTAGTTACAAACTAAAAATTTAAAGAAAGCTTGAATTTGACTGGATTGGATAAGTGTTGAATTGGCTTGGCCTGGAAATGGATCATCTCAAAATTTTCTTAAGTTCAGCTAAGATCTGCCCCATTCCATTTTCTTGAATCTTCATAAAGTCATTTAGCATCTTCTCAACCAATGAAGCAGCAGATGTAACCTTCTCTTGAAGTTCAGCATTACATCTAGAGTAAGTGTCTGAGTCACCTCCTATGTCCTTGATTTTATCAAATATCAACTTTAGGTCTGTCTTCAAGGCATCTGAAGATGTACTTAGTGATGACTCAATCACACTAACTTTTTCTTCCAAAGAATAGTAAAGCCGCCTTATCCCCAAGAGTTGACTTTCTACTTCATTCTTAATTTTGACTTCATGATCTACAAATAAGGCTTTAAGCTGTTCTATTTGTCTCTCAGAAAATTCAGAAGAAACTTGGACAGAGATTGTAGGGGCTGGTGCTGCTGGGGGTGCTGAACTCCTAGGTCCTAGTGAAGAGTGCCTCATAGATGGTCCTGCCTCTGAGGGACCAGGGACTGCAGTCTCAACATCAGCTGCCCTTTCATCAACATGCCCTTTTCTCTCCTATTGCCCATTAACTTTCATGAATCCCATACGGTGTAGAGTAGCACTGTTGTAGTAGTTCATATGTCTTAGATTCTTCATAGGCCCATTATCCAAAATGTTTACACCTTGACTTTGAAAGGCCATAGTCAATATTATTCCATAAGGCAAGGTTGATCTCTTCTTGCTACTTGCCTCAGCCATATAACCAATCATCATATCGGCTAAGTTTATGGGCTGACCAGTAAACACAATCCATAACAACAATATCTCTTTCAGATACATATTCAAATCTTCCAGTTTTAGGAAATAGAATCCTACTGCAAATATTGTGCAATAGTCTCAATTCCAAGGGTAATTGGTTTGCCCTGACTTCTTCAAAATCAGTCATATCCTTATCAAGAATTCTAGACAAAGCTTCTCCTCTTTCACTGTGAGAATTAGCTATCAAACCAACAACCGAATTTCTAATAAATTTTCCAATATTTTTGAAGTTAAGTCAATCTTTGTTCCTCTAACATAACTGACTATACCTCCATCTCCTCTGGTCAAATTATGATAAAAATCTTTCACTAGAGCTGGGTAGGTAGGAACGACCAAAGAACATATCTTTTCCCAACCCATTTCCTTGAGTTGCCTTCATAATGTGAATCCTTCCGCATCAAAGAAACTGAAATCAACCTTCCTTCCCATGGTGATGACCTTCCCGGCTAGGAGATCGATCTGGGAAGAAGGTGGAGAGGGAATCAGGCTTGGAGTTGAGGATGATGAGGTGGAAGACGAGCTTGGTGATGGCTGTCTCGCCAGACGCCTTGCTGTCCTCCTTCCGGTCGTCATTGTTACTCCAAAGGCTGATGCACGGCGTTTGGGTGCCATTAAATGCTAGGAGAGGATGAATGTGAGGGATTCTAGGTTTTGGGATAAATGGAGAAGGTTTTGGAAAGGATTGGAGTCGAATAGAAATGAAGAGGTTGACTCTGCCCTAAAAAAGTCAAAACGGGACCACATGGTGTTGGCTCCCGCAAATCGAGGTGTCGACTCCAAGTCGCTAACACAGTCACGCCCAAAATAGAGTCGGCTCCGCAATGGTAGGTGTCGGCTCCAAAAACACAGACAGAGAACATATAAAATTAGAGTCGACTCCAACATCAGTGGTGTCGGCTCCAAGACAGTTTCAGTGAAAAATGAGAGTTTCAATGAATTGAAACTTATCAAAATAATCATCAAACTTTGGACAAATCTTTCTTAGAATGTGGTGAATCAAGAGGTTCAAATATCTAGATAAATTTTTCTTAGAATCACAAGAGAATTTTAAGAAAATAATTGATTCTAGATAGTCATTCATAGGAGATTTAAAATTATTCCAATGGATCACATACTCCTAATTCTCTCTAAGATAACAAAATCTCTCTTTACTTAAGGGTTTTGTAAATATGTCAGCTAATTGTTCATCAGTACATACATAATCAAGACAAACATCATTATTAGCTTCATGTTCTCTAATGAAATGGTGTCTTATTTCTCTGTGTTTAGTTCTTGAGTGTTGAATAGGATTTTTGGCAAATTTATTGCACTAGTGTTATCACATCTATTTGGAGTTTTATCAAGTGTTATACCATAATCTTCAAGTTGTCGCTTAATCTAAAGAATTTGAGCACACAACTTCCAGCTGCAACATATTCACTTCAACAGTTGATGATGCAATCAAATTTTGCTTTTTGCTAAACCAAGAGATTAAGTTACTACCAAAAATTGGCATGCACCACTTGTACTTTTTTATCTAATTTATAAGTAGCAAAATCTGAATCAGAATATGCAATTAAATTTAATGTTGAATATCTAGAATACCATAATCCTACATTTTTAGTTCCATTTAAATATCTTAAATTCTTTTTACAGTAATTAAGTGAGATTCTTTAGGTTTAGACTGATATCTAGCACATAAGCATACAAAACATATATCAGGTCTACTAGCTGTTAAGTAAAGTAAAGAACCAATCATACCTCTAAAATATTTTTGATCAATTTACTTACCATCTTCATCTTTATCGAGTTTGCATGAGGGACTCATAGGTATTCTAAGAGGTTTAATGATTCCATACCAAACTTCTTGAGAATTTATTTGTGTACTTTGTTTGGTTGATGAAAATCCCTTTTCTTTCTTGTTTGACTTGAAGTCCAAGGAAGAAGTTAAGTTCTTCCATCATGCTCATCTCAAATTCCCCCTGCATTAACTTTGCAAAATCTTAACAAAGAAGATTGTTAGTAGCACCGAATACTATATTATCTACATAGATTTGTACTACCAATAAGTCTTATCTCTTCTTTTCAAAAATAGCATTTTATCAACATTTCCTCTAAAAAATTATTTTCAATTAGAAATTTACTTAGTCTGTTATATCAAGCTCTAGGTGCTTGTTTTAAACCATAAAGTGCTTTGTGTAGTTTAAAAACATGATTTAGAAATTATTATGAATATACCTTCATCTGATTTTGCATCAAACTTTCCAAGATTGTCTTTACCATTATTATGAATGAAACATCAACAACCAAATACATAAAAATAACTAATGTTGGGTTTCCTATTATGCCATAATTCATAGGGAGTTTTCTTAAGGATTGGTCTAATTAAGGCTCTATTTAGGATGTAACATACTGTGTTTATAGCTTTCGCCCAGAAATACTTTGGGAGTTGGCTTTCACATAGCATGGTACGGGCCATGTCTTCTAGAGTTCTATTTTTTTCTACAACTCCATTCTGTTGAGGTGTTCTAGGTGCTGAGAAGTTATGATGAATGCCATTTTCAATGCAAAAAATTTTAAATAAATGATTTTCAAATTCAGTTCCATGATCACTTCTAAGAGACACTATGGTAGTGTTTTTCTCATTTGTGACTTTCTTGAAGAATTTTAGAAATATTAAGAAAGTCTCATCTTTGTGAGCTAAAAATAATACCCAAGTGAATCTAGAGTAATCATCTACTATCATAAGACCATATTTCTTTCCTCCTAGACTAGTGGTTCTAGTAGGTCCAAAAAGGTCCATATGTAGTAGCTCGAGTGGCCTAGTGATGGAAATAATATTTTTAGATTTGAAAGAATTCCTAGTTTATTTTCCAAATTGACATGCATCACAAATTCTATTGTTTTCAAAATCTAATTTTAGAAGTCTTTAACTAAATCCATTCTAAGCAATTTTGAAATTAAGTGTGTGCTTGCATGACCTAGTCTACGATGCCATAGCCATCCAATCTCATTTACCTTAGCATTATCAGCAATTAGGCAATGGTTACTAGTAGACAAATTATTCAAATTAATTAAGTATATATTGCTATTTCTATTTCTAATAAATATAATGCTATTATCAATGGCTAATGCTAATTAAATTATGCTTTAATCCATCTACATATAAAACATTTTCAATAAAAGTGGATGGAGTGATTTGATTTTACCAAAGCCCATGATTTGGCCTTTGCCATTATCTCCAAAAGTTACAACTCCTCTTTTAGCTTCAAGAGTGATGAATTGCTCCTTTTCACCTATCATGTGTCCTGAGCAGCCACTATCAAGATACCATTTTCTTTTTGATCCTAGGGCCGCAAGACACTCCTGCAAAGCAATCATATCTTTTGTTTAGGTACCCAAGCCTTCTTGGGTCCTTCATGGTTAGTAGCAATAAACATCGTTCCTTTTGGTACCCATATTTTCTTACCTTTATGATTTAAATTCTTATGAGATATTTTTAATTACATTCATAAGATTTATGTCCTTTTTTGCTACAATGGTAACAGGAAATATCATTTTTGATTGGTTTCTTTATGAAGAAATTGTTGACACATTTTTGTTTTATATGTGGTCTAATATCCTAAACCAGCTTTGTCAAAAATAGCTCTTTGATTATTCAAAAGTAGATTAAGCTTTTCTGAGCTATTTATAAATTTATCAATAATATTCTTATATTTTTTAAACGCTCAGAGACACACATTAAATATCAATGATTTAGTTTTGTCTCGATACCTGATCGCCATTGTTTCGGACAAGGAAATCCCTCTCAGCGGCGGCGAGCAACAACTTGAGATCATGGCGCTCGCCACCATTACACTCACCTCCAACTCCGGCCATTCCCCTCTATCCTTATGATCCCATGGCCTCTCGTCAAAGATCTTTATATAGATGGAGGGGATTTGTCATTTAGTTCCTCATTTCCTTAACCCTGAAGAAGGGAAGGACACCCAAAGGTATGATCCTCCGTGGTTCACACTCAACTCGTCTAAACCTTTTCCCAACTACATGGGGTCGGCCACAAGAATCTGCTTCCTCCACTCTGCTCTATTTAGGACCAAATCGACATTCAAATTATAAATAGTTATATCTTTTTTATTATTTCTGTTCATGTTAGTTAGGTCTATCTCTAACTCTATCCTTACCATGGATTGTTAAAAGATCACTTTTTCTAACAGAAGCATATAAAGGTCTACATTGTATATGTCCAAACCACCACAATCGATTTTCTCTCATTTTATCTTCAATTGGGGCTACTCCTATCATTCTCTTATATGTTTATTTATAATTCTATCTTTTAAAGTTTTACCATATATCCATTTTAACATACACATTTTTGTTATACTTAATTTATTCAACATATTGTTTCAATATTGCCCAACACTCTATTTCATATAGTATAGCTAGCCTAATAGTCATTTTATAGAATTTTTTTAATTTTAATGGGATGCACCGATCATATAATACTTCTGAAGCACTCCTCCACTTAACCCATCTGTTTTAACTTTATGATTCACGTCTTCACCTACTTCATCTTCTTGCTGGATAATTGATCCCAAATACCTAAATTTTTTACTGCTTGATATCACTTGGCTTGCAATCTTCATTGTTTCTTTATTTGTATATCTACTCTCACTAAAATTACATCTCATGTATTCAGTTTTAGTTCTACTAATCTTAAAACCTTTAGATTTTAAAGCCTATCTTCAAATCTATAGCTTAACATTTACTTTACATTTAGTTTCATCAATCAACACTATTTAATCTAAAAGAAAAGATGTGGCAGCTTATGAATTGTTAGCAGATTGTTTAAGCCGTTGCTAATTGTTAGTTAAAGATCTCCGGCAAAAGAAGAGACCATAATCTAGAAAACTAGAAGTTCAGTTCTATTGACTCGTGTTGGCTTGTGCCACCGAAAGACCACTTTATTATTCCGTTAATTGGCAAAAATTGCTGGCTTATCCACAGCTAATAAGATGAGGATGACCGAAAGGGATTTGATGGTGGAGATCTTAATTGCTGCTTGATGAGAATCGATCCATTTGTTTTGAAGGCAAGTGGCTTAGTCTCAAACTCATGATCATTTACTCAACTCCCATACGGCCGGTAAGATGCTGAATCTAAACTAATCTTTTATATATTGAGAGAGAATCTTTCTCATATTTTTTTTTTCTTTATTTATCAGCTTTATAGATGAATATATTAATATTATTTAAGCCATTGTGAACGTAGAAAACTCTCAATACAGCTCGAGATCACCATCATAAGATCATAGAGAAATATTCTGCATGCCATGTTGCTCAAGGCCTCCAGCATGCATTCATTTATTAGCCTACCAAAATTCGAAAGCAGCCAAACTATATATCATAAGATCACACAGATTAAATAAATGAAGTAAGTGATCATGTGAGTACTGCTTATAAATTATTTTAAAAATTAATTTTAATAGTATAAAAGTAATATATATATATATATATATTATTAATATAATTTAATTATTTTTAATGCAGATCATTTTTTATTTAAAAAACTAAATGTAAGGCTTTTGTTATATATATATATTAGCAACGGCTTACTCAATCACTGAATATTAATTTTTTTAAAAAAAATTTAATTTTACGAGCGACGCCCTTTCAGTTTTTAGCCGACATTAAAAAGGAGGTTTCCGCGTTAATAACAAACTCTTACACAGATAATAACAAAATCGATCGAGGCACTTGATCAACAGAAGAGGAACCATCATAGGCAACGACATCTGAAAACGCTCCTTTTATTTTCTTTTATTTTCTTTTATTTTATTTTCTTTTAAGAAATTGTAGGTTTACCTTTGTGCGATACATGGGTTACCATAATTTAAATTTTTAAAATTAGAATAAAAAAAACTTTTTTTTAAGTAATTTCTTGGATTGATTTAAAAGTTATCATTTCTCTTGAAAAAAGAATAACGTTATTAAATTTTTTTTTTTTTGGAATCATGTAAATGTGCTTTTATTTTTATGCCTTTTTTTAATATAAAGTTATTAAATGCAATATGACGCATGATAAGTTTATAAGCTTTGGCTAAAACATTCTCAGCTTTACAATTAGATTTTAGAGGATAATTTTTTTGCTTTTTATTATAAATAATTTTTTAAATTGACTTACTCTGACCTATATTTATTAAACATGTTAAACAATGTTAACTATATATATTAAACAGATTGTTGGGCATTCGAATTGGAATTCAAATCAAGGCACTCATAGTTGGATTAATGTGCCAAGAGTTTGGATAACTCTGAATGTAAGATTATTTATCTATTGTTTAAGATAGATAAGGATAAGGTTTAAAAGAGATTCATGAGTTAAAAGAATTTCCATAGATAAGGATAAGGTTTAAGAGATTTAAATAGATGTTAGAGATCTGAGATTTGAGTGGAGAGATTTGAGAGAGTTACTGCGACTCCGACTAGAACTCGATCGGAAATTCCGGTTGAAATAAGGGTCGGTCTGATATTAATTCCAGCGCACGCGGCATAGTCTATCTCCCAGTCTCCAGGTGCTTCTATATATATATATATATATATATATATATATATACCCTTTTGTTCTAGCTGTAAGATGAACGTACCAAGCATGAAGGCCACCAAGTTCTCCAAGTGAGTGAATTACTTTTTATTCTCTTTCTCTCTCTTTCTCTCTAAATATATTATTATTCTTTTTGTATTTGTAATCTCTCAGAGAGCTAATATTATTATTTGACACAGGTGAGGAGGGCATCAGAATACCCTGCAGTTGAAGTTCACGATATAAATAGACTCTGGAATACAGGGCATAAGGAGTACCATATAAATAAGAAAAGAATTTTTCATCTTTATAGTCGGCAATCAAAGTTCATGCTAACTCTAGCCAAGAGAATTGTTGCAAATATGTAATTGGAAGTTGAATCTTGAAGATATCTTCTGCTCCATAGAATGTAAGGTACGTAAGAATCAATTAAGTGATTTATATAGGCATGTAGTTCAACCAGGACACCTAAAGATCATCAATTCTTCATATATTTCATGCTGTCATTACCTATAAATATTTCCAAAACTCTCTATTTTATGTGATCTTTATTTGATTACTCAGTTCCCATATTAATTCTCTGCTGTATTAATGCTATATTTGTATCGTGATATAGCTTCTCGCTAGCTTTCAAGATGAAGAGATGAAGTCAAACTGTGTTCTTCCACTACTAATACTTCAAACAATTCACCCTTCCAACAAGGTAGCAATCAACAAACAAGAAAGAGTGATGCTGATGTGGAAGCTAACATTACCAATTCTTTTATTCCAAAGGAAAGCATTGGCCCTACTAAAAGTTCACGGCTATGTATCCATCATATATATATATATATATATTTTCTTATGGGCCTTTTTAATTTGTAGTAGCTCGAGAATATTATTTACTCACAGTTATTGCATGGTTTGAATTGATGACCGAATGAGTGTGGAATTTATTTTATTTTATTACTGCTATTTATTTATTTATTATTTGCATGGTAACTCTTAAACTACTAGTTAGGTGAGATTTTTTAGATATGCATCATAGTGAGCACTGTATGATCACTAAGCTCAAAGAAGCAGGGCTTCCTATCATTTATGATTAATGCATATAATTATTGTTATGCTAATATGGATGTATGGCTAATCCTAAAATACTTTTTACGTATGATGATATAGAAATTTGATAAATTAATGTGATGAGAACATATGTATATAAATAAATATCTTATTTACTAAATTATAACTAAATTTAGTTAAATAAGATCAAAGCTATCTGTTCAAGTATTTCAAAAGAATCATGAGCCAGAAGGTCTAACATCAAGTTAATATTATTAACTCTAAATACTTAAAAATACATCATTAAAAGCCTTTAATTAAAAAGGGCTAACAAGAGTAAGATTCGCCTCTTGTCGTATGTCATTAAAAACATCACCACATTGCATCTATTCTATTCTACCAAAAACTATGAATAGCATGGAGGTCCTCATCATATCAATTGGCTTATGGCGTTTCTAACAGTAAATCAATATTTACCATCATGCATTAAATTAGCTGATTAAATTAAAAATAATATTTTTATAAAAATAAATGGAATTAAATAATGATGAAGGAGGAGTGATGATCGCTTTGTTTGATAAAATCAATTTAAAAAAATTTATATATTTTTTTTTTTGTCAATTTGAGTACCAAGAAAGGCATGATCTGCTATTCATTAATTAAAAATTTACTCTTAATGATATTATTGACATAGCTTGGAAATGTATTCTAAATTTTGATGGGCTAGCTCTTCTCTTCTATTTTCTTTCTTAAAAATTTACAAAAGACCAAGTACCAAGTGCTAAAATTTGCGTTCCAGGTTACTTTTCCTTTCTTAGCCTACCTGGATTAGGAAAAAAAAATTCATAAAAACTTTTTTTTCTGAAAAAAACGTTGAATCCTTTATGTTTGGTTAGTTTTAATTTAGTCAATGAGAATCCTTGCTCTAAAAAGCATCCATTTTCCTTCACCATGGCATTGGAGTGGGCAACGCTATTTGAATCTGATTCAGTTTTCCAAATATAAGATTGAATTAGGAATCCTAATCCAATTCGAGCTTATTCTCTGGTTTATCCGCTTGTCAGTTTATCTGCTACCCAGTTTGCCTTACGATAAATATGACTTCAGTAGAAGAAATCTAGCGATGATTTAAAGTGGTCAATTATCTTCCATTTTTTGGTTTATCAACTTTCATGGAGAATGTTGTGGAATTCAGCGTCTTTATTGCTGATATCATCCCCTGTCATGTCGCCTATCGTGAGGCATTAATGGGCTTAGATAAACCCACTTAAACTAGACCCAAACCCATGAGATTCTAACCTAAACCAAACCAGTTTAATTGCTAAACAAGTCTCTCTTTTTTTTCATCATTAGCGTTTTCACTCCAACAACCATCTTCTTCCTCTATTACTAAACTCTATAACCCTGTTCATAACTAATCTAATCCCCATCATTCCTCGCCAAATTAAAATGGATTTGAGGATCATAACCCTGTATATAGAGAGCCTAGAAGCTCAATCACCAAGAGGCCAACCCGATCTTCATCTTGCCTTCTTCTTCTTCTTCCTCTCCTTGTTCGCTCCTTTGCCGTAGCCAAACCATTGCTGGAAATTATACATCATTTTTTTTGTCAATTTGAGTACCAAGAAAGGCATGATCTGCTATTCATTAATTAAAAATTTACTCTTAATTATACTATTGACATAGTTTGGAAATGTATTCTAAATTTCGATGGGCTCTTCTTTTCTATTTTCTTTCTTAAAAATTTACAAAAGGCCTAGTATAAGTGCTAAAATTTGCATGCTGGTTACTTTTCCTTTCTTAGCCTGCCTGGATACGACTGAAAAAAACGTTGAATTCTCAATAACCTGATCTATTCAAATTCTAAAGGGCTATTTCCATCAACTAAATAGGCCTTAAATGAATTTACATTCAAATTAATTTCATTTTTCATCTTAAAAACCACATCTTCTTTACCTATTTTCACTTAATTATTTTAAAATATTTATATTTTATTATTTATTTTAATGAATTCCTATTTATAATTCCTTAAAATAGATAAATTTATAAATTAAAATTTATATTTTTTAATTTAAGAATGTTTAATTACTTAGATAAAACTAAAAATTCTTGTACAATATTTAAATTTAAATTGACCTTTTTAATCTTACTTAAATTTCTAAATGTCTCTATATTAATTATCAACAATTAAATTTTAGTTATAAAATAATAATTAGATGCTTAACTCTAAATATAAATTTTATTTGACTCAATCTTGATCTGAATTTGAATATATCAGGTTATTGAGAGCCAAAGATGTATATAAGAGTATTATACATCAGTTGCAATCAAATTCTACCAATAATTTTAATCGGTTTTGGAAACAAAACTGAAGCTGAAATTGGAAGCTGTTTTTATACATGGTAATAGATTTGTGAATGATGGAGTTGGGGTTTATGAAGAGGCCAATGCATAGTTTGAATTGAATTGTCACAAAATTTCTAACCTCTGTTCAACCTTAATGGGTGGAAATATATGGCATTTTTACCTTAACTTGTTAGCATCTAATCAATCTTAATGAGCGCAGATATATAGCATCTTTATGTAATAATTAATGAATATTGAACAAGAATTTATTTGCAAGGAAAGCTTATATAAAAGATTTTCTTTGGGAAAGAGTGGTGCGATGGATGGCATTAAAGCTCTAAAGTCTATTCAAGGGTGTTTTACATGTCATGAACACTCAAGGATCATTAATGATTCAAATGGAGGTAATATGATTATTAATTTAGTTGTACCTCAATAATCCTATATGATAGTGATTTCAAATCATCCTCATCTCACTATCCAACCTAGTAATCCTAAATCTCATATCCATCTATGAAATCAGATCCAAAATTACTCACAAATAATGATCTTGACTTAAAATTTTGGAACTAAAATGCCCCTTATCCATATAAAGAAATTCTCGATATTACTTTCATATTCAAAAAATATAATTGTATACTATAAAATTATATTAAATAATATAATATTTAATTATATTATAGTTTAGTTATAATGTAATATATAGTTATAATGTTATATCTAATATAATATATAAAAATATTATAAATTAATCTAAACATCATAATAGTATATATTATAAATAATGATAAATTATCATGGTACTTATAAAATATCAGCATAGTTTTTTATAAGGTAAAGAGACTATAACTAATTAGGGATAATATTGGTATTTTATGGTTGTTATTTATGATTTTCGTGGTGTATCATACACGGTGATCTTAGATCAGCGGGAATCTTTATTGATTGGCATATATCATACAAAACATATTTGTTGGCCCATATGGCAACCCAAGAGGGAGGGGGTGAATTGGGTTCTTTAAAAAAATTTACAACTAATTCCACAAGAAGAATGTGCACAAGTGAAGTGATGCTAAGAATGCTGAGCACAATATAAAAAGAGAGAGATAAGCACGACAAACACAAAAGGTTTATAATGGTTCGGTGTTAGCTACACCTACATCCACTCCCAAGCAACTCTTGGGTCCACACTATAATCCCCCTGATTACAGCTGAGTTGTTTTGCAAGATCACAACTCGAACTTGTTGTTTTACAATGGGATCACAACGAACCTAGCCGGTTTTCATAGGTCAACTACCTCAACTGATTCAATCCCTTGATTGAATCAGAAAACAAATAACTCAAATATATGTTTACATCAAATTAAAAGCTCCTCAAATGAGCAAATAAACAATATAAGTAAAATGAGAATAGAAAAGTCTGATTTGAATCTATTTGAATGATCTTTCAAAGCTTGAGCTTAGGCACTTGAAGGAAGCTCGGTGAAGAGAAGGTTGAAGATTTAGTGCTCTTGCTTTTCTTCTTCAAATTGATGGAAATCCTTCGGATTTGATCTTGGAAAGCTTTTGGATTTCTCTTTTATCTCTTTTCAACAGTTAGGCTTTGATACAGAGATTTTCCTCTTTGAAATTTCTTGATTTCTCTCTTTTTCTTCTCATCTCTTTTTTGAACGGATGAAGCCCCTTTTTATAATCTCTCTTAATCCATGTTTTTGACGCAAACTAGCCGTTGAGAGTACTTGGATTAGTTCCTCACGCAAAGAAATAGAGTCGTTGAAGAGTAGGTGAAGAAATATGACCGTTGGAGCTGATTCTGACAAATTTGAAATTCGACTCTGACAGGTTGAGTCGGCTCCAACTTTTCAAGGTGTCGGCTCTAAGTCGGGTTTCCAAAAAGTAAGAAAAGTTCGTCGTGGAGTCGGCTCTGAATTCTGTGGTGTCAACATATTATGAGCTGGAGTCGGCTCTAATTTCCTTGGTGTCAGCTCTAATAGTATTCCGAAAAATGTAGTCTCTGTCTCAGGTTAGAGTCGGCTCTAATTCCGCAGGTGTCGACACTAAATTCTGAAGCAGAAAAATAGTTCACTATATCTCAGATTAGAGTCGGCTCTAACTTTCCAGGTATCAACTCTAAACCGTGCCGAAAGTATCAAACTATTCCGATACGCTCTGGAGTCGCTCTAATGACTGCGGGTGTCAGCTCTAAACTCTGAACTTTGACATATACCATTAAAAACTGATTCAAGCCTATTTTTATATACATTTGAATATTAACCTTTCTAAATTCCTAAAACACTTGTCAATTTCATTAGTAACATAAGGAATATACTCATGGCTTTTGTTAATCATCAAATCAACACATGGGTCAACAATCTCCCCCTTTTTATGATGAAAAAAATATTAGTATATACATAATCAAATAATGCATAATTATCAAATAAGTAAATTCATAGTTAAGCTTCTGAGTGAGGTAGCTCCCCCTATGTATGTGCATACTATAACTATATTAAGTTTATTTAAATTCCATGCATATACATTCTTTCTCCTCATGCATATTTTAATTCCATTTAACATTTAAGTTCTATGCATATATAAGTTCCATGCACATACATACACCCTATGTATGTGCATACTATAACTATTTTAAGTTTATTTAAATTCCATGCATATACATTCTTTCTCCTCATGCATATTTTAATTCCATTTAACATTTAAGTTCTATGATAGTTCCATGCATATACTGTTAGGAAATGTGTCCTATAGCCAATCGTCTAGCTTGTAGACGGTTATGAGTTGATGTATATGAACATGATTTATTCAATAAATAAGAGTGAATTTTGGCCATACAGCATATAGTTTACATCTTCCAGTAGAATTCCAATATGTTGTAGTCCTTAGAGTTACATGTATTTGACAATAGAGGAATTGTTGAGTAACTCTTAAATAAGTTCGCGGCCAAATGATACGTCATTACCGAGGACGACGACGTAATCAAGTGTAGGTCGTTGTATGTCATATGGGTTGGTTTGTTCTCTTAAACCAAGGAGTGTATAACACTGGTATGACATGCGGGTGAGTGTAGGAGTACATTCACTGAACAGTGACTCATCTCTGTTGAGTGCTCAACTGCCTGGAGCAACTCACAGAAAGGCAATGGGTATAAGTGTCCCTTTGACATGAGACTATCATGTTGACTTGATAAGCAACTCACTGTACTTAGGCACTGGACCACCCGGATTTCTAATCCGGTGACGGAAGGTTGCTGGGTGCAGTCAAGTACTTATTGGGTCAGTGATGAGTCAAGATGGGATTGTCCACTCTAAGTGTTAGAGAGAGTGCTCGAACTATGTTTCAATTTAGCAAAACCTTGGCCAAGGTAATCTTTGTGAGGTGTCACAAGATTCATTGCATTGAAACATACTTGGGTGATTTACTCGGAGTTGGCAGTTAACTCCGTATTCGCCCAGAGTACTAGGACAAGGGGATGAATTATGCGGCAACCATAGCCTGGGTTCCAGAATGTTGCCTTGTGCAAATTCGATCTATCCGGACGTCGGGAACCATGGCTAGATGGTCACATCGATTAGTATAGGAAGCGTTCCTGTGCTACCGGCTTAGGTTTGAACCTATGGAGTCACGCACATAGTCGGATGACTTGTACGCAGGCGTGATCACTGATTTGAGTGGGACTCAATCAGATGGGTCATACGGGGTTCGTTCTGGCTATGTCTAGCTAGCTCTAGACATTAGCGGCAGCACCTACTTCGAGGGTGATTTGAGTTAGTCAGTAACTCAAATAGAATTTTGGGACACGATATGAATCTGGAATAAAGTTAATTTGAACCATGGACCAATGGTTGGTCTGATAACAGAGTGGTTTGGATCCGGGTTCGAAGTGGTTCGATCCGGATATCCAATAGAGCCTCTGAAAGTTTATTTATGAATTTTGAATTCATAAATCACTTCGGATTGGAGCTCGGCAAGGCACAATATGAAGTATGGTTCAAGAGCTACGAGTAGCTTCTTTCGGATTTGAATTTGGACTTCAAACGGAATTGATTGGATCAATTCTGTTAACAAAAGAAAATTTTAATTGATAATATATTTCATTCGTCATCATCCACTTGTTATAACAGCCTGGGAACGGAGTTATTGATTATGTTACGGGAGGATGCTCAAAGGTCCCGTCACTCTACGTTTCCTTTAGGCTCGCCGTTTGAGGGACGCAGGTGACTGCGGACTTAATGCCATGATGGGATTCATGTAATGCATTTTAAAGAGCTCTTTCACTTTTTTTTTATTGCAGAATTTTTCATCGGATATAAAAGGTTACGATGTGAATAAAAAAAGAGGGAAAAAAAAAATGAAGAGACAAAGCTGATCTTCTGCAATCACAGAAAGTCTGCAAGAAGTCCAATTGGAGATTGTCTCTTCTTGGGAGAAGAGTTCTCCTTCCATTGTTCAAGAATTCCACCTCCTGTCTGCATTCATCAGGCGTGCGTGTGATATAGAGGAGCGGCGCGTGCGGCTCTTGCAAGGCACGAAGGGGAACTTCTCTCTGCAGATCGGATCTGCTACCTTCGTTATCAACAGCTTCCGCAACGAGAGGTACTATTTTAAACTTAATAAATAATCTTAAATTTAGATGTTAATTTGCTTTAATTAATATTCAATGTGAATATTAAAACCGATTTACATGCTTTCCACCTTGAGATCCTGTGCATAGGAAAACTTTTTTCCCTTCAAATGGTATCAGAGCCATGGTTAAGGCTTAGGAATGCATGTATAAGCATAATAGATCTGATATAATTATGCATACATAATCTAATGTAGATCTAAAGTTGATCTTATTTTGATTAGTTTAGATCTATAGTAGATTTAAAAGTTTTGCATGATGAAAGCATGTTAAAGTTATTTAATGATGATTAAATATATGTTTTAAAGGTAGATCTTGTGTTCTATTATATCTTGGATTGGGTATATTCACCAGGCCGTCCGGTCATAGGGAGGTTTCATAGCCTCTGTTTCCTTATTCAAGAAAGGTTTCCTATGACGTGTAAGGGTGTACTGTGAAAGAACCCATGAACGGATGTACAAAGAAGAAAGAAAGATTAAAATATGTTTTAACCGAATTAATCTTTTATTCTGTGATAATTTTGATTAGATCCAAAATTAATTAAAGATGAAATGTTAATAAAGATTAACATTAAGACATCTTAATTGATTTAAAACTTAATTATAAATTACAGTAAAATTGTTTTACGTAAAAGTCAGATCACAGAAAATAGAAAGAAAGTAAAGATGTTTTACGAAAAAATTTTGAAAAATGTTTCAAAATCAGAACTCAAAATTGAAATTGGTTCAAATTTGAAAAGGAGTTAACTTAAGATCTAGAATTATGAATTAAAGACCTTAAGACATGATCATAAATCATGGGCTAATTGGGTTAGCATGAATCAGGTTCTCTAAATGGGTTAGACCTAAGGTTAGATGAATTGGACTAAATTAGAAAATTGAATCTAATCAAATGTTGAGATAAGTTTTTTTTCTTGAGATCCATCTAATTAGATTAGATTGATCAGTCCATACATCTAAATGGACTTGATTTGGGGCTCAGTGGACACCCAAGTCTTTAGGCAAATTTAATTGGGTCTGGTCAACCACTTGGTGTCTAGAAAGGTTCTGATCAAGGTCGCGGCTACCTCTAACCTGGCTAGTTGATTATCAGCTAGTGTCTAGGCAAGATGGTTAATGGCGCAACTCGGCCTTTTGATCAAGCCGGCCTGGCTAAGTGGTCCCAGCACTTGATTAGACTAGCCTATTGACTTGGGCTAACCCATGCTTCCTAAGGAAAATCAGTCTGACTGATTTAGGTACCCATGGACCAAATTAATGAACCCAACTAAATGGTTTAGTGGGAGAATACATAAATTGGTCCATGTCATTCATGTGTCACAAATTAATCAAACCCTCTAAAATTATTAGGTCCCTAAATGACTAAATTATGGGGATAATTAGATCATAGCCTCCCATTAAGAGAGTGATAATGAGTCCAATGGCTAAGATGATTATTGGAGGCCCAAAGGCCTGGTACTCATCTGGTCTTTGGAATTATCATTCATATTATGATGGTTCAATGCAACTCTCTCAACGATGGTCAGGTGGGCCGGCCAAAGTCGGGCTTGACCAATTCCTTGGTTAGAAGCTTGAACATGTCATGTTAATGGTTGGACCTAACCAGGACACCCAATAGGAGGCCCAAAGGCCGATTGACGTGCAACCTGGGGCAAAATAAATTACTAGAAATTGTTTGGGAAACAATTGGTTATGAACCTACCTTTAGATACATGTGGGTGGGCCGGCCAAAGTCGGGCTCATATGTAGTCTACTGGGTTCTAGTACCCACTAAGAAATTAGGAGTAATTTCTCGGGTTGGAGGTAGGGGCTACCAACCTGAATAAAATAGTGGGAGAACTTTAGACCATATGTCCAAGTCTATAGGTTTAAATAAATCATGTACACTAATAAGTTTTTGGTTTTCCTTTCAGAAATGTCTACAAATCTGTCGCTCCGGTCACTGTTGGACAATGATAAACTGACAGGTCCAAACTTCGATAGCTGGTATCGAAGGCTTAGGATAGTCCTAGAGCATGAAAGGATCCTTTATGTGATAATGGATCCTGCACCTGAGCAGCCAGCCCCAAATGTGCCTGGTGTGGCCAGGGACACTTATCTGAAGTGGACCAATGACCGCACCACAGTGCGCTGCATAATGCTGGCTTCTATGAATGATGAGTTCAGCAGGAAATTTGAGGAGGCCCAACCGGAACAAATACTCCAAATGTTGAAGGAATCTTTCGGGACGCCAGACGACGTTGAAAGGTACAAAATGTCTAGTGCCATCTTCAACGCGCGTATGCGTGATGGGACTTCTGTCACCGATCATGTACTGTACATGATCGAGACGATAGAACGTCTGGGCAAACTTGGATTTCCTTTGCATGAGCAACTTGGGAAGGATGCCATACTGAACTCACTGCCTAGCTCCTACCTGGACTTTCTCAGTCATTATAGAATGACGAAGCCTGCAGTAAACTATCATGGATTGCTGGGTCTACTGCAGACTTTTGAGAAAGACCACCAGCTTCAAAAGAAGACAGTAAACTTGGTGGGAGGTTCAGGGGCAGGACGTCATCACCCTAAGAAAGGGATGAAGAAGAAAAATAAAAGAAAAAAGGTGCAACATGCTGGGCCTAGTCAGACCAAGAAGAAGAAGGCTGACAAAAGTCAGGCTGAGTGCTTCTACTGCAAGAAGCTGGGTCACTGGAAGAGGAACTGTCCCCAGTACATAGCAACCCTGGATCCTAACAGGCCTAAGAAGAAAAACCAGCAAGGAGTTGCTGGACAAGGTATTTATATGATAACACCTTGTAATTTTTCTATCTGTGATACTACTAATTGGGTATTAGATACCGGGAGTCCAATTCATATTTGCAATTCTTTGCAGGGGCTTCGAATTAGTAGAAGATTCAAAGAAGGTGAAAGATTCCTAAACGTGGGTGATGGAAGCCGAGTTCCAGTACTGGCGTTGGGAGTCGTGGAGCTTTATTTTGAATTTAATAAAATATTGCTTAGTGAATGTCACTATTGTCCTGCATTTTTATTTAATGTCATTTCTGTAGGCCAGTTGGCTATTGAAGGATATGATTTTTCAATAAAGAAAGATATTTTAAATATCATTATGAATGATGTACCAGTGATGTGTGGACAATTGAGCAATGGAATTTACCTTCTATCACAGCCTGTTAATGTATTATGCACTCCAAACAAACGCCCCAAAATAGATGATGTCGATGACTCATACCTTTGGCACTGTAGGCTAGGTCATATAAACAAGAACAGGATAAGCAGGTTAGTCAGAGAGGGCATCCTCAATGACATTGATTGTGAATCAATTAAAACTTGTGAATCCTGTCTTCTTGGGAAAATGACCAAGTCACCTTTTACAGGAAAAGGTGAAAGAGCCAAAGAGATTCTAGGCCTCATACATACGGATGTTTGTGGACCTATGAATACTGCCTCTATGAGAGGGTTTAGCTATTTCATTACATTTACAGACGACCACTCCAGGTTTGGTTATGTCTTCCTAATGAGACACAAATCTGAATCGTTTGAAATGTTCAAACGATATCGTAGTGAGGTAGAAAAACAAATTGGAAAGAATATTAAAATCCTTCGGTCAGATCGAGGAGGTGAATATCTTTCTAATGAGTTTTTGACATATCTAAAGGAGAATGGGATTCTCTCTCAATGGACACCTCCAGGGACACCCCAGTTAAATGGTGTGTCTGAAAGGAGGAATCGAACCCTATTAGATATGGTTCGGTCCATGATGGGCTTTGCTAGTTTGCCTATCTCCTTTTGGGACTATGCACTTGAGTCGGCCTGTTACATTCTTAACAGGGTCCCTAGTAAATCTGTTGCTAAAACTCCATATGAGATATGGACGGGGCGTAAGCCGGTGCTCACACACCTTAGGGTCTGGGGGTGTCCAGCTTATGTCAAGAGATTGTTGACAGACAAGCTAGGACCAAGGTCTGACAAATGCCTCTTTGTTGGATATCCTAAGGAGTCTAAAGGATACTACTTCTACCAAACTGAAGAGCAAAAGTTGTTCGTCAGTATGAGAGCCACCTTTTTAGAAAAGGAGTATCTTACTGGAAGTGCTAAGGCTAATGTTGAACTTAATGAAGTTCGACAAGGAGAAGTACCTTTACACTCAGAAACCGCTATGGAACCGGCTTTGAATGGTTCAAACCCGGTGCCCGCTGAGGTACCATTAAGGAGATCTGGTAGAGTACCACGTCAGCCGGACAGATACTTCGGTTTCTTGGTCCGTGACGGGGATCCCATCGAACTCGATGAGAACGATGAAGACCCAATCACCTATATGGATGCGCTGCAGAGATCTGACTCTGAGAAATGGCTAGATGCCATGAAGTCCGAAATGGAATCCATGGAGATCAATAGTGTATGGACACTAGTTGATCCACCTGAAGGGGTAAAACCCATAGGGTGTAAATGGATTTTCAAGAGGAAACGGGGTGCAGATGGGAAGGTGGAGACCTATAAAGCCCGTCTGGTTGCTAAGGGGTATAGTCAGCGTTATGGTATTGACTATGACGAGATTTTTTCCCCTGTAGCAATGCTCAAGTCAATTCGGATTATGCTTGCTCTAGCTGCACATTTTGACTATGAGATCTGGCAAATGGATGTCCGAACGGCTTTTCTAAATGGAGAGCTCGAAGAGGAGGTGTATATGATACAACCTGAAGGGTTCACATCCACAGACGAGTCAAAAGTATGCAGGCTTCATAAGTCCATCTATGGACTCAAGCAAGCTTCTCGGAGTTGGAATAAACGTTTTGATAAATGTATCAAGACTTATGGCTTCATTAAGAACAGAGAAGAACCCTGCGTGTATAAGTGGGCAAATGGTTCCATAGTTGTATTTCTTGTACTGTATGTGGATGACATTCTCTTGATTGGGAATGACATCCCTGCACTACAGGGAATAAAGGTTTGGTTGCTGTCTCAGTTCTCCATGAAAGACCTGGGAGAAGCTTCTTACATCCTAGGGATGAAGATCTATAGAGATAGATCTAAGAAGCTGCTGGGATTGTCCCAGTCAAAGTACATTGAGACTGTGCTGAAGAGGTTCAGCATGGATAATTCAAAAAGGGGCTATCTTCCGATAGGCCATGGAATTACTCTCTCCAAGAAGGATTGTGCGACAACTCCTGAGGAGAGAGAGTACATGAGTAGAATTCCGTATGCCTCAGCAGTGGGTTCTATCATGTATGCTATGACATGTACAAGACCAGACGTGGCACACTCACTAGGGATAGTGAGTAGGTACCAGTCTAACCCAGGTGAAGCACATTGGAAGGTGGTAAAAACCATCCTTAAGTATTTGAGAAATACTAAGGACCAATGGCTCATTTATGGAGAACCTGACTTAAAACTAGTGGGGTACACTGACTCCAGTTTTCAGTCAGATAGAGATGACAGCAAAAGCATATCCGGATTTATCTTTACCCTCAATGGAGGAGCG
>UESW01002852.1:17117-39322 GCA_900491605.1 Calamus simplicifolius | reverse complement strand
GATCAGCTGGAAAAGTTCCAAGCAGAACATAGTGGCAGATTCAGTATGCGAGGCTGAATACATTGCAGCATCAGATGCAGCAAAGGAAGCTGTATGGCTACGAAAGTTCTTGGGCGAGCTGGGAGTGGTACCTGCCCTGGAGAGTCTCGTCCTAGTATACTGTGACAGCACGGGAGCAATTGCCCGAGCCAAGGAGCCAAAGTCGCATCACCGAACCAAGCATGTGTTGCGCCGCTATCACCTTGTACAAGAGATCGTGGAACGAAGTGACATATACCTTCAGAAGATCGAAGGAAAGGAAAACCTAGCTGACCCAATGACTAAAGCACTCGAAATCAAGGAGTTCAATGAACACAAGTGGAAGATGGGTATCAGATATTGTTCCGATTGCTATAGTTCAAGTGGGAGTTGTTAAAAAATGTGTCCTACAGCCAATCGTCTAGCTTGTAGACGGTTAAGAGTTGATGTATACGAACATGATTTATTCAATAAATAAGAGTGAATTTTGGTCATACAGCATATAGTTTACATCTTCCAGTAGAATTCCAATATGTTGTAGTCCTTAGAGTTACATGTGTTTGACAATGGAGGAATTGTTGAGTAACTCTTAAATAAGTTCGCGGCCAAATGATACGTCATTACCAAGGACGACGACGTAATCAAGTGTAGGTCGTTGTATGTCATATGGGTTGGTTTGTTCTCTTAAACCAAGGAGTGTATAACACTGGTATGACATGCAGGTGAGTGTAGGAGTACATTCACTGAACAGTGACTCATCTCTGTTGAGTGCTCAACTGCCTGGAGCAACTCACAGAAAGGCAATGATATAAGTGTCCCTTTGACATGAGACTATCATGTTGACTTGATAAGCAACTTGCTGTACTTAGGCACTGGACCACCCGGATTTCTAATCCGGTGACGGAAGGTTGCTGGGTGCAGTCAAGTACTTATTGGGTCAGTGATGAGTCAAGATGGGATTGTCCACTCTAAGTGTTAGAGAGAGTGCTCGAACTATGTTTCAATTTAGTAAAACCTTGGCCAAGGTAATCTTTGTGAGGTGTCACAAGATTCATTGCATTGAAACATACTTTGGTGATTTACTCAGAGTTGGCAGTTAACTCGTATTCGCCCAAGAGTACTAAGACAAGGGGATGAATTATGCAGCAACCATAGCCTGGGTTCCAAAATGTTGCCTTGTGCAAATTCGATCTATCCGGACATCAGGAACCATGGCTAGATGGTCACATCGATTAGTATAGGAAGCGTTCCTGTGTTACCGGCTTAGGCTTAAACCTATGGAGTCACGCACATAGTCGGATGACTTATACGCAGGCATGATCACTGATTTGAGTGGGACTCAATCAGATGGGTCATACGGGGTTCGTTCTGGCTATGTCTAGCTAGCTCTAGACATTAGCGGCAGCACCTACTTCGAGGGTGATTTGAGTTAGTCAGTAACTCAAATAGAATTTTGGGATACGATATGAATCTGGAATAAAGTTAATTTGAACCATGGACCAATGGTTGGCCTGATAACAGAGTGGTTTGGATCCAGATTCGAAGTGGTTTGATCCGGATATCCAATAGAGCATCTGAAAGTTTATTTATGAATTTTGAATTCATAAATCACTTCGGATTGGAGCTCGGTAAGGCACAATATGAAGTATGGTTCAAGAGCTACGAGTAGCTTCTTTCGGATTTGAATTTGGACTTCAAACGGAATTGATTGGATCAATTCTGTTATCTTTCGGATTTGAATTTGGACTTCAAACGAAATTGATTGGATCAATTCGGTTAACAAAAGGAAATTTTAATTGATAATATATTTCATTCGTCATCGTCCACTTGTTATAACAGCCTGGGAACGGAGTTATTGATTATGTTATGGGAGGATGCTCAAAGGTCTTGTCACTCTACGTTTCCTCTTAGGCTCGCCGTTTGAGGGACGCATTGATGAGGTGACTGCGGACTTAATGCCATGATGGGATTCATGTAATGGCATTTTAAAGAGCACTTTCACTTTTTTTTTTTTGCAAAATTTTTCATCAGATATAAAAGGTTACGATGTGAATAAAAAAAAGGGAACAAAAAAAATTGACAGAGACAAAGTTGATCTTCTACAATCACAGAAAGTCTGCAAGAAGTCCAATTGGAGATTGTCTCTTCCTGGGAGAAGAGTTCTCCTTCCATTGTTCAAGAATTCCACCTCCTGTCTGCATTCATCAGGCGTGCGTGTGATATACAGGAGCGCGCGTGCGGCTCTTACAAGGCACGAAGGGGAACTTCTCTCTGCAGATCGGATCTGCTACCTTCATTATCAACAGCTTCCGCAACGAGAGGTACTATTTTAAACTAATTTAAATAATCTTAAATTTCAGATCTGTTAATTTGCTTTAATTAATATTCAATGTGAGTATTAAAATCGATTTACATGCTTTCCACCTTGAGATCATGTGCATAGGAAAAACTGTTTTTTCCCTTCATATACATACACTCTTTCTCCTCCTTTTTTGTTATCAACAAAAAGGTTAAGAAGAGGGTAGATATTGCTTAAATCAACATCAAACGCAAGAATTGAGTAACTCAACATTCAAAATTCAAGTATCAAGATTGACTTCATATAACATTCATTGAGTACAAAATGTCAAACAAGTCAAGATAAAATAGTCACTACAAATTACATCATTACATCAAAACATCATTTGTCCTAGTTACAAACTAAAAATTTAAAGAAAGCTTGAATTTGACTGGTTTGGATAAGTGTTGAATTGGCTTGGCCTGGAAATGGATCATCTCAAATTTTTCTTAAGTTCAGCTAAAATCTGTCCCATTCCATTTTCTTGAATCTTCATAAAGTCATTTAGCATCTTCTCAACCAATGAAGCAGATGTAACCTTCTCTTGAAGTTCAGCATTACATCTAGAGTAAGTGTCTGAGTCACCTCCTATGTCCTTGATTTTATCAAATATCAACTTTAGGTCTGTCTTCAAGGCATCTGAAGATGTACTTAGTGATGACTCAATCACACTAACTTTTTCTTCCAAAGAATAGTAAAGCTGCCTTATCCCCAAGAGTTGACTTTCTACTTCATTCTTAATTTTGACTTCATGATCTACAAATAAGGCTTTAAGCTGTTCTATCTGTCTCTCAGAAAATTCATAAGAAACTTGGACAGAGATTGTAGGGGCTGGTGCTGCTGGGGGTGCTGAACTCCTAGGTCCTGGTGAAGAGTGCCTCATAGATGGTCCTGCCTCTAAGGGACCAGGGACTGCAGTCTCAACATCAGCTGCCCTTTCATCAACATGCCCTTTTCTCTCCTATTGCCCATTAACTTTCATGAATCCTATACGGTGTAGAGTAACACTGTTGTAGTAGTCCATATGTCTTAGATTCTTCATAGGCCCATTATCCAAAATGTTTACACCTTGACTTTGAAAGGCCATAGTCAATATTATTCCATAAGGCAAGATTGATCTCTTCTTGCTACTTGCCTCAGCCATATAACCAATCATCATACCGGCTAAGTTTATGGGCTGACCAGTAACAACACAATCCATAGCAATAATATCTCTTTCAGATACATATTCAAATCTTTCAGTTTTAGGAAATAGAATTTTACTGTAAATATTGTGCAATAGTCTCAATTCCAAGGGTAATTGGTTTGCCTGACTTCTTCAAAATCAGTCATATCCTTACCAAGAATTCTAGACAAAGCTTCTCCTCTTTCACTGTGAGAATTAGCTATCAAACCAACAACCGAATTTCTAATAAATTTTCCAATATTTTTGAAGTTAAGTGAATCTTTGTTCCTCTAACATAACTGACTATACCTCCATCTCCTCTGGTCAAATTATGATAAATGGAGAAGGTTTTGGAAAGGATTGGAGTCGAATAGAAATGAAGAGGTGTCGACTCTGCCCTAAAAAAGTCAAAACAGGACCATATGGTGTTGGCTCCCGTAAATTGAGGTGTCGACTCCAAGTCGCTAACACAGTCAGCGCCCGAAATAGAGTCGGCTCCGCAATGGCAGGTGTCGGCTCCAAAAACACAGACAGAGAGCATATAAAATTAGAGTCGACTCCAATATCAGTGGTGTCGGCTCCAAGACAGTTTCAGTGAAAAATGAGAGTTTCAATGAATCTGAAACTTGTCAAAATAATCATCAAACTTTGGACAAATCTTTCTTAGAATGTGGTGAATCAAGAGGTTCAAATATCTAGATAATTTTTTCTTAGAATCACAAGAGAATTTTTAAGAAAATAATTGATTCTAGATAGTCATTCCTAGGAGATTTAAAATTATTCCAATGGATCACAGACTCCTAATTCTCCTCTAAGATAACAAAATCTCTCTTTACTTAAGGGTTTTATAAATATTTCAGCTAATTGTTCATCAGTACATACATAATCAAGACAAACATCATTATTAGCTTCATGTTCTCTAATGAAATGGTGTCTTATTTCTCTGTGTTTAGTTCTTGAGTGTTGAATAGAATTTTTTATCAAATTTATTGCACTAGTGTTATCACATCTAATTGGAGTTTTATCAAGTGTTATACCATAATCTTCAAGTTGTCGCTTAATCTAAAGAATTTGAGCACAGCAACTTCCAGCTGCAACATATTCAGCTTCAGTAGTTGATAATGCAATCGAATTTTGCTTTTTGCTAAACCAAGAGATTAAGTTACTACCTAAAAATTGGCATGCACCACTTGTACTTTTTTATCTAATTTATAAGTAGCAAAATCTGAATCAGAATACGCAATCAAATTTAATGTTGAATATCTAGAATAACATAATCCTACATTTTTAGTTCCATTTAAATATCTGAGAATTTTTTTTACAGCAATTAAGTGAGATTCTTTAGGTTCAGACTGATATCTAGCACATAAGCATATAACAAATATAATATCAGGTCTACTAGCTGTTAAGTAAAGTAGAGAACCAATCATACCTTTATAATATTTTTGATCAATTTACTTACCATCTTCATCTTTATCGAGTTTGCATGAGGGACTCATAGGTATTCCAAGAGGTTTAAATGATTCCATACCAAACTTCTTGAGAATTTATTTAGTGTACTTTTTTTGTTGATGAAAATCCCTTCTCTTTCTTGTTTGATTTGAAGTCCAAGGAAGAAGCTAAGTTCTTCCATCATGCTCATCTCAAATTCCCCCTACATTAACTTTGCAAAATCTTAACAAAGAAGATTGTTAGTAGCACCGAATACTATATTATCTACATAGATTTGTACTACCAATAAGTCTTTATCTCTTCTTTTCAAAAATAGATTTTATCAACATTTCCTCTAGAAAAATTATTTTCAATTAGAAATTTACTTAGTCTGTTATATCAAGCTCTAGGTGCTTGTTTTAAACCATAAAGTGCTTTGTGTAGTTTAAAAACATGATTTAGAAATTATTATGAATATACCTTCATCTGATTTTGCGTCAAACTTTCCAAGATTGTCTTTACCATTATTATGAATAAACATCAACAACCAAATACATGAAAATAACTAATGTTGGATTTCCTATTATACCATAATTCATAGGGAGTTTTCTTAAGAATTGGTCTAATTAAGGCTCTATTTAGGATGTAACATACTGTGTTTATAGCTTCCGCCCAGAAATACTTTGGGAGTTGGCTTTCACATAGCATGGTACGGGCCATGTCTTCTAGAGTTCTTTTTTTTTTCTACAACTCCATTCTGTTGAGGTGTTCTAGGTGCTGAGAAGTTATGATGAATGTCATTTTCAATGCAAAATTTTTAAATAAATAATTTTCAAATTCAGTTCCATGATCACTTCTAAGAGACACTATGGTGGTGTTTTTTTCATTTGACTTTCTTGAAGAATTTCAGAAATATTAAGAAAGTCTCATCTTTGTGAGCTAAAAATAATACCCAAGTAAATCTAGAGTAATCATCTACTATCACAAGACCATATTTCTTTCCTCCTAGACTAGTGGTTCTAGTAGGTCCAAAAAGGTCCATATGTAGTAGCTCGAGTGGCCTAGTGATGGAAACAATATTTTTAGATTTGAAAGAATTCCTAGTTTATTTTCCAAATTGACATGCATCATAAATTCTATTGTTTTCAAAATTTAATGTTAAAGTCCTTTAACTAAATCCATTCTAAGCAATTTTGAAATTAAGTGTGTGCTTGCATGACCTAGTCTACGATGCCATAGCCATCCAATCTCATTTACCTTAGCATTATCAGCAATTAGGTAATGGTTACTAGTAGACAAATTATCCAAATTAATTAAGTATATATTGCTATTTCTATTTCCAATAAATAAGCTATTATCAATGGGATTTAATACAGTGCAGATAGAAGCTTCAAAGAAAACTTTAAAACCTTTATCATAAAGTTGGCTAATGCTAATTAAATTATGCTTTAATCCATCTACATATAAAATATTTTCAATAAAAGTGGATGAAGTGATTTGAATTTTACTAAAGCCCATGATTTGGCCTTTGCCATTATCTCCAAAAGTTACAACTCCTCTTTTAGCTTCAAGTGTGATGAATTGCTCCTTTCACCTATCATGTGTCTTGAGCAGCCACTATCAAGATACCATTTTCTTTTTGATCCTTGGCCACAAGACACTCCTGCAAAGCAATCATATCTTTTGTTTAGGTACCCAAGCCTTCTTGGGTCCTTCATGGTTAGTAGCAATAAACATCGTTCCTTTTGGAACCCATATTTTCTTACCTTTATGATTTAAATTCTTATGAGACATTTTGTAATTACATTCATAAGATTTATGTCCTTTTTACTACAATGGTAACAGAAATATCATTTTTGATTGGTTTCTTTATGAAGAAATTGTTGACATATTTTTGTTTTATATGTGGTCTATATCCTAAACCAGCTTTGTCAAAAATAGCTCTTTGATTGTTCAAAAGTAGATTAAGGCTATTTATAAATTTATCAATAATATTCTTATATTTTTTAATTTCTTTCTTCAAATTAAGATTTTCAGTAGAAATTGATTCTTTTTCCTTTGTGTGTCTTCCTTTTTAGATTTGAAATTTTTAATTTCAAGAACTAGTTCATTTTTCTTTTTGAAAAGATCTAAGTTTTAGTTTTCAAAGTTTTGTTTTTTGTTCTTAAAATCTCAAAATCACTAACCAATTCATTAAAAAGCATCATATAGTTCATCAAAAGTAAAATCATCATTGGGGGTTTCAGAATTTACCTCATTTTCATCATTTGCCATGAAGCAAATGTTGGCAACCTCTTTTTGATCATCTTCAGATGAAGATTCCTTGTTGTCGCTCCAAGTTGCAACATATGCCTTCATCTTCTTTTTATATCCTTCTTAAGTTGAGAACATTCTGATCTGAAATGTCATAGTTTCTTGCATTCGTAACATACCAAGGGATCATTTTCCTTGTCCTTGTCCTTTTCTTTTTCTCCTTCCATTTTAGTACCAGTTTTTCTCTTGTGGAAGGATCTCCTTCTTTGCATAAATTTTTTGAATTCTTTGCAAGAAGAGCAGTCTCATCGTCTTCTTCATCTTCTTCGCTGCTGCTATTTTCATTTTCTCCAGCTTTGAGTGCAACTGTCCTTTTCTTTTTCACATCTTCTTCTTGATGTTGCTTCATTGTAAGCTCATGGGTCATAAGAGATCCAAGTAGCTCCTCCAAAGGTAGAATATTCATCTTTGGCTTTTTGGATAGCTGTCACTTTGGCTTCCCATGTTCTTGAAAGAGACCTAAGAATTTTTTGCACCAATTCAGAGTTAGTATAGGTCTTACCAAGACTTTTCAATCCATTTACTATATCAGTAAATCTAGTATACATGCATGTAATTGATTCATTTTGATCCATGCTAAAAAATTCATATTTGTGCACCAAAATATTAATTTTGGATTCTTTAACTTGGTTGGCACCCCATGAGTAACTTCCAACTTATCCCATATTTCTTTGGCTGAGATGCAAGTAGATATTCTATTGAATTCATTTGCATCCAAAGAACAGTATAGGATATTCATGGCCTTGGCATTGAGCTGAGCCATTTTCTTATCATTTTCATTCCAATCCCTTTCGGGCTTAGGAACAATGGATCCGTCTACTAAGTGTGTGGAGTGCTAGGACCATTGATAATGACACTCCATAACTCATAATCTAAAGCTTGAATGAAAATCCTCATTCTAGCTTTCAATATGAAGTTTGTGCCACTAGACAAAGGTGGTCGGTTTATGGATTGACCTTTAAAAAAAGAAGAGCCAGCTTGAGCTACCATTTGGATCTTTAGCTCTTGATTGTTAGATCAAGCCGAAATGAGCACAAGCTCTAATACTAATTGTTGGCCCAGATGGCAACCCAAGAGGGGGTGGTGAATTGGCTCTTTAAAAAATTTTACATTAAAACTAATTCCATAAGAAGAATGTGCACAAGTGAAGTGAAGCTATGAATGTTGAGCACAATATAAAGAGAGAGAGAGAGATAAGCACGACAAACACAAAAGGTTTATAGTGATTCGGTATTAGCTACACCTACATCCACTCCCAAGCAACTCTTGGGTCAACACTATAATCACCCTGATTACAGCTGAGTTGTTTTGCAAGATCATAACTCAAACTTATTATTTTAAAATGGGTCACAACAAATTCAGCCAGTTTTCACAGGTTCACCAGCACAAAACCTAACACAAGCTAATCTTAGCTTGCCTGAGGTCAACTACCTCAACTGATTCAATCCCCCTGATTGAATCAGAAAATAAATAACTCAAATATATGTTTACAACAAATTAAAAGCTCCTCAAATAAGCAAATAAATAATATAAGTAAAATGAGAATAGAAAAGTCTGATTTGAAGCTATTTGAAGTTGAGCTTTTCTTCTTTTCCTCTTCTCTTCTGAATGATCTTTCAAAGCTTGAGCTTAGGCACTTGAAGGAAGCTCAGTGAAGAGAAGGTTGAAGATTTAGGGCTCTTGCTTTTCTTCTTCAAATCGATGAAATCCTTCGGATTTGATCTTGGAAGGCTTTTGGATTTCTCTTCTATCTCTTTTCAACAGTTAGGCTTTGACACAGAGATTTTTCACTTTGAAATTTCTTGATTTCTCTCTTTTTCTTCTTGTCTCTTTTTTGAACGGATGGAGCCCCTTTTATAATCTCTCTTAATCCATGTTTTTGATGCAACCTAGCCGTTGAGAGTACTTGGATTAGTTCCTCACGCAAAGAAATAGAGCCGTTGAAGAGTAGTGAAGAAATATGACCGTTGGAGCTGATTCTGACAAATTTAAAAATCGACTCTTACATGTTGGAGTTGGCTCCAACTTTTCAAGGTGTCGGCTCTAAGTCGAATTTTCAAAAATAGTAAGACAAAGTTCATCATGGAGTCGGCTCTGGAATTCTATGGTGTCGACACATCGCAAGCTGGTGTCGGCTCTAATTTCTTGGGTGTCGGCTCTAACAGTATTCCAAAAAATGTAGTCTCTATTCTCAGTTAAGTCGGCTCTAATTTCACAGGTGTCGACCCTAAATTCTGAAGCAGAAAAATAGTTCACTGTATCTCAGGTTAGAGTCAGCTCTAACTTTCATGTGTCGACTCTAAACCATGCCAAAAGTATCAAACTGTTCCGATATGCTTTGGAGTCGGCTCTAATGACTGCTGGTGTCGGCTCTAAACTCTGAACTTTGACATATACCATTAAAAACTAATTCAAACCTATTTTTATATAACATTTGAATATTTGACCTTTCTAAATTCCTGAAACACTTGTCAATTTCATTAGTAACATAAGGAATGGCTTTTGTTAATCATCAAAATCAACACATGGATCAACAATATTAATCTTAGATTATCAGAATTAAATCACCCAATAGAATCTAAAATTATTGTGGTGATCTTATTTGGGTTACCAATCCCTTTCCTGGAGACATTTCGTATTGAGTGATCCATCAAGGATCATCAGTGATTGGAGGTGATGTGAACATCATGTTTGATTGCACCTCGATAATTTTACATGGAAAAAATAATGAGATCAACATATTTAATTATACCTCGATGATCCTACATAGCCATGATTTCAAATCAATCCCATCTCTAAAATTGTTGTCCAATCTAGTGATCCGATGCATATCTATGATGCTAGGTATTCAAGGTTATCCCAAGTAGTAATCTTAACTTTAAATTTAGAAACCAAAATGCAGATCATTTAAATAAAAAATGCTTGGCATTACTTTCCTATTTACATAATATAATTTAATGTTATAAGATTATATTATAATTTAAATATTATAATAGTAAATAATATAAAATAATAATAAATTATTATGGTACTTATAAAATATATTAGTAATATTTATTTTTTAGATAAGAAAATATTAACTAATTAGAGGAAATTTTTGTATTTTATAGTCAATGATTTATTATTTCATGGTACACTAAACATGGTAATCTTATATTATTAGCTCTTTAATTACCATCATATATCACAATAAATATTATGATTTTAAATCACTCTGACATAAGAATCATCAGCATTTAAGATACCGTGGTGATCCTAGATTTGTTTAAGAGAGAAATTTTGAGGGGAATGAGGGAGAAAGTAAAAGAAAGGTATTGAAATACTCGAGTTTTTAGGTGAAGAAAGAAAGGGTTTAGAAGAATTCCTAACATCTTGCAAGATTTTAGCTTACTTTTCTTTATTTAACTAAACAAAAGTAAAATACTTTTTTTTCCTCTTAAGAATTCCAAACAATGAGAGGTTTCAACTCCTCTTCATCTTTCTTTCTTTACCTCCCTTTTAATTTAAAAACTCTTTCTCTTCTTTTCTTTTTTTTTTTTCCCTCCAATCTCTCAAACATGGTATAAAGAGAACCGAGGTCTGAAGATTTTAGTGTTGCAGGGTTGGCAAAGATATCGAAGAAATATGACAAATGGACTACTAAGCCTGCCCTTCATTGAAAAAGCCTTGAAGCAGCCTTTCTTCACGATTGAGCTCATTTTCAAACTGGTCAAAGAATGCGGAGCCGGAAAGCAAGTTGGGAGAGGAGGGAGGAAGGCATCAGCAGCAGCAGCATTTTAGGAACACAGTCGCCGCACTTGTGACCATGCAAGAGCTGGGGAAGGGAAGCTCTGCTTAACAGTCACTTCTCGCTGCCTCCTTTGAGCTTGCCTATTGCTGACTTGTTGCAGTCTTTCCAGCTTTCCTCTCCCATTCCCATAAAATAGTTCTGAAATGAACATCCTCTTTAACTGCATCTACATTAGCTAAAGTTTCATTTTATATGATCCTAACTAGGATCAAGTGACTGTAAATATTTGAACAGAGTACATAGAGGGCATTTAACAACGTAAACAAGGGACATTTGCTTGCCTGTTTTTGGAGGAACCATCCCCTCCATCCCCTCTCATGTAGCAAGGAGATGGCACCTGAAATACTTTGGAAGTGTCTGATCTGAAAATTTTTTTTGAGATGCTTGTGTCAAGTTGTGTGGACCAAGATTAATGCCAAGGATTCTAATTTACAGGGCTAGTCATGGTAACAACGTTATTCATGAATTCATGTTCAGATGATGAGATCATGGTCAATGGTGCAGATTTTGGTTACAAGATTTGATCATGAAGCTTTGCACCAAGTTATTACTGCGAATGATAAATAATACTTCATCACCATGGCTGCCATCTTGTTTCGAATGCAAGCGATGTCGATGCATCAAGGTCCTGCTAATCTGTGATTGCTTGCTTGCTTGACATTTTCTTTTTTCTAGCACTCCTATGATAGTGTACAGTGTTCACTGTATGCAATTTTGATTGGATGATATGACATCTGTTTTGTTTTGAGAATCAAATCCTAGAACGGATAAAACAGAACATTTATTAAAAATAAAGATAAATAAGAAAGACAGAACAACCAAAGAACATGAGAATTATTCACCACCACCACACTACATGATTATCACAAAATAAAACAGAACAACGAAAGAACATTGATGCTGAAACACATTAGCAGAATTACTTTCGATGCAGAAAGTGGGAACACAACCAAAATGAGTTGGGAAAGAGCGAACATGAAGGTCAAAATGCAGCTGCTGCTACTATGATCGTCCACGGACTGCTGAAATGACAGAGTTCAGCATGCCACTTGTCAATTCCCAAATCCTTGTATGCAGTCACATCCCTGAATACGCCATCGAGGTAGTTTCTGTCCACTGGATAATGAACATCATTGCAAAGGCGACTGAAAAATGAACGGTATCCTGGTCACCGGTCATCCTGAAGGTGAGAATTCCCTTCAGATGCAACAACCTCAAGTCATTCTGGGTGTCGACTAGGCAATTCATAAAGGTAGCATAAGTAGTTACAAGGAAATCATTGTCCGGGTAAGACTGTTCAAAGGCAATAAGATTTCGAAACATTCTTTTGCTGTAATCATGCACCTCTAGATGTGGGATTTCCATCACTCCGTTGCTGAACTTTTTGTCCAAGAAGCTGCTTGCATTCTCCTTCTTCTTAAACTTGACTCCAGCTGCTTGGAGCTCTGTCGCTCTAGGGATCCACTGCCGCGATGATTCCAGCCCCGAGAAATTGACTTTGAATAGTCTTACCCGGACAATGATTTCCTTGTAACTACTTATGCTACCTTTATGAATTGCCTAGTCGACACCCAGAATGACTTGAGAATGCCTAGCACAGAGCTCCAAGCAGCTGGAGTCAAGTTTAAGAAGAAGGAGAATGCAAGCAGCTTCTTGGATATAAAGTTCAGCAATGGAGTGATGGAAATCCCACATCTAGAGGTGCATGATTACAGCAAAAGATTGTTTCGAAATCTTATTGCCTTTGAACAGTCTTACCCGGACAATGATTTCCTTGTAACTACTTATGCTACCTTCATGAATTGCCTAGTCGGCACCCAGAATGACTTGAGGTTGCTGCATCTGAAGGGAATTCTCACCTTCAGGATACCGGTGACCAGGATACCGCCTTTGCAATGATGTTCATTATCCAGCGAACAGAAACTACCTCGATGGCATATTCAGGGATGTGACCGCATACAAGGATTTTAGAATTCACAAGTGGCGTGTTGAACTCTGCCTTAAGTATTTCAGCAGTCCGTGGACGATCATAGTAGCGGCAGCCGCATTTTTGACCTTCCTGTTTGTTCTTTCCCAACTCATTTTGGTTGTGTTCTCCCACTTTCTGCGTCAAAAGTAATTCTGCTAATGTGTTTCAGCAATCAATGTTCTTTTGTTGTTCTGTTTTATTTTGTGATAATCATGTAGTGTGGTGGTGGTAAATAATTCTCATGTTCTTTAGTTGTTCTGTTTTATCATGTAAAATAGATGTGGTGAATAATTTAGATTTATTTAAATAAGAAAGACAAACGTTGAGCCACTTGTTCTCCTCCTTGATATTTCCTTGTTATGCCTTGTAAAACCTAAGCTTAGACTCCAAGTGGAGCTCTAGATTACTCAATTATATAGAACCTAATGTGAATGTTCGTTGCTCCCCTCACCTCTATTAGCTTAGTGTTATTTTGTAGGTAGAACTAATTCCTATGAAAAATTCTTTGTGCACCACGCGCACACGATGATTAAAAATATTCTTGATTCATGCATGCAGTGCACGCTTTCTGTACCGCACAGTGCACAAAGATTTTTTCAATTTCTATTGGCACCATAGATAGTTCGATTCTCAGGTGAATAAAATGAAATTTAAGAGAGATGAATTTATTAACAATGGCAATTGCAGAATCCTAAACAATAGAGTGGTCTTCACAAACTAGCGAGACAGGTGAGATCTAATGTCCTCCTTTCCTCAGCCTGGAATCGTTCTCCAACCTCCAATACCATTGAGGTATCTAGTTTTTACCCTGGTTCATACAAGAACTCCATAAGCCACCAACTTCAAAAACACATTTTTTGAGATGAGGACACCTACGAATATTGACTAAATTTTTAAGCAACGATAGTGGTATCCATAACAATTTCTTTCGTCCGAACTCCCAAATCATAAGAAGTAGTATTTCCATCTACAATTTCTTTCAAGGATCACTAATGCTCTGGTTTGATGCCAGGTAAGTGGCGGGAGTGAAATGAAGGTTTCATATCATGCGATTAAACAATCAGCCTCAACATCTTCCATTTTCTCATTAATTTTTCTTTCTTGTTTCCCCAACAATGAACAAATATATAGACCTAAACGTTCCCAACTCTTCTCTCGTAAAAAGCCTATAGAAAATTAGTGCAGCAATTTAACACTGATGGCTTAAAGAATCGATCGGTGATATCATAGTTTAACTTTTATTTTATTTTGTTTTATTTAATATCATGCTCATGATTTTGTCAACACCATATATAATACTTCTTTTTATCCCTATTTACAAATTGACTCAGAAAAAGTCCCTTCCACCAACACGTCGTCAACACAAGTTAGTCAACTAGTGATGTTAAGAAATGATGGTAGATGATGGTAGACTCTATGAATAGTAAAATAAAAAAGAGGCTCATAGATCAAAACTCTTACTAAATAAAAAAAGAGGCTCATAGTCATAGATCAAAACTCTTTCTAACAATGAAATCCTATTCGATAATGAAATGGTAACTAGTGCCTTTAGAACGACCTGCCATCAACCTTACGAGGTGAAGGCATAGGTTGCAACTTTAGCACTACCAAAGAGTAGTCAAAGATGTGGTAGGATTGGATGTTATAGAGCATGATGCTGCTGATAGTGCTATAGGCCTCAAGTTTATATTTTTTTAAAGCCTGATACAATCTATATATCATTCAGATTTACTTAGATCCTCAAAAAATAGATCCTAGTCGATCGAAGCATGATTTAGCCCAATTCCAAACTCTGAATCATGTGAACCTCTTCATTCACTTTCTGACTTTTTTTTTTTTTTTAAGTACACTGGATGAACTTTACCTTTTTTTTTCTGAAATTTCATAACCGATCACTACATGCAAACCATGCAAGGTATCAAATACATATCCTAAGATGCTGTTACGCATCACCACTCATCGTTAACGCTTTCCACAAAATGATGGCTGCATATGATAACATAGGAAAAGATGACAAACCAAAGTCATAATCGGCTGCCACCTCTTAAGAATAGATTCCATTAAAACACTCCAGATGCAGGAATATAGTCATTCTAACTTCTGAATTTTGATGTATAAATACGCTTCTTGATTTTGGTTTCCATGTGGATGAAGCTTTCACAATGCAATAATGGGAACAATGTGCCTAATATTAAAAAGATGTGAGAAAAACACAGCAGCAACTTTAGACTCGCAAAGTGGCATCAACCAGTGGTAAGTGATCCTATCAAAACATCACCCAGTACACTAAGGCCTAATTTGTGATAACACAAGCAAATGCAACAAGAACAAACACAGAACTTTACATAATAACATCCTAAAAAAAAATAACAATTTAGATTTTACTGTCAAACTTTCAGTTCTGGAGGTTTAAGAACTGTTATTTTGCTTCATAATATGCAGCATAAAATATTCATCAAATATTCTGAATAATCCACTTTTGTTAGTTATGATATTTCAAGTGTATTGAAGGAGTTCCATGACGTCTAACAAACTAAATTATTTATTTCAAAACAAATGTCACAACAACAAAAATCCAATAGATGGTAAACTGTTGTTGTCAATGATTTCTTTATCACACTAGATGACTTGAACTTTATGCATTTAACAAAATGTGGTCCCTAATAAATTAGTGTTAGGAAGGTTCTAACCATATGCCAATCAAATTGGAAACACAATTATGTGATCAATACATCACTAAAATGACAATAAAATGAGCATTCATTGTTTTAACAAGTTAATTTAATTTATTTTTCAGAGACTGCTTGTCGCTGCCAAACTTCAAACTAAGGTTAAGCTATAAGCCCATAACACATGAAGCTCAATATTCTTCCACGTATTCACTGCCACTGAAAGGAGTAAGAATAGAAGGTTTACTATTCTAGAGACAGATGAGTCTCCAAAATGAGTAGTAGAATGTTTGCACAATGATTCAATTAATCTTAAGCATTCTTACTGATTTATATAAAATAATGTTTACATGTCACAATAATGGAGATATGCATGCAGGGCACTGTCCCCATTCTGTCATGCTATGGTCCTTTAGTTCATGATATGGAAAGAGTCTTATGGTCCCATGTAAATCAGTGTGATGTGAGTTGCCATTTACCCAATTGGAGAAGTCTCCCCCATGTTTACAACCTGTCAAGTAGAAAAAGGACCTCTCCTGAATACAAGGAGGTTAGATAAGAACAACTAGCTTACCATATAGTGGAAGCCTGGTTCCTACTCATATCGGTAATGGCTCCCACAACCTTAGTGTAAGCTACCTCATGATACTTAGAAAGCTTGGCAAAGTCAATCTGGTGCTCATGCATGCCAACTTGTCATCAAATGAAGTAAATGAAGCTAGAGTGCTACGATGGTAACACGCAAATTGCTTAAGGGACATCATATCTTCACAAACACTTCTCTAAAGTCCATGAGTTCCAATTCTGATTATTTCTATCCTGACTCATTTTTTTGCCAGGTAACAGCTAAAATGATTGATAAAATCAATATCATGAGTGAAATACAGGATTTCATTAATATGTAATATAAGCTACCTAAAGTCCAAAACTTACAGATGTGACATGTACCAAAACAATGAACAAAGTAAAAGTAAAATATCCATGCTGGATGACAAAATCTGGTTAGATAATCATTCAAAAAAGTGCGCTTGTAAATACATGATTCACCACTAGAGAGAGAGAGAGAGAGAGAGATACTTTTGGTGAATATGCTCTACTGCTTGTTCGGAAATCTGTTCATGGCAAGTGTCTATGTCTTGAATCAGTTCATTGATAGCCTCAATGACATCACGCTTTAGCTTCCAGTTCCCCAAGCTCTTATCTGTTGCTGTGGGAGCAAAGTAGACCATAATTCAATATCTCTAGCATGTTCATATTTGTATGGCCTATGCATCATCAAATTTTATACAGCTAGCTCGTTGTCAACCTAAACATGATACACAAAGATGACTAGTTAGCATTTAAGATAACAAATATAAAGAGGGAATAGATTAGCGATACATTTGCTTTTTCCTTCAGAATCACCCCCTGAAGGAGGCTGAGCAGCAGCAGACTCGGGTATGTCTTCGAGAAGGCTTTGCAATTTAAAGAAGGGGCACGAAGGGTGCTTCTAGCAGCAGCAGCAAGGGCTGCAGCAGACAGTGCTGGATGATCTTCACGTTGACCTTCATCATCATGATCATCATCACTACCAGCAGATAAGCTGAGTCCCCAGTGGCAGTTACAGTTGAAGAAAAATCTTCCTCCCTGATGATATGCAAAACACGCCTCACAATGTTCCCCACAGCAAGCTCTGTTAAACCCATTCAAATGCAAGTGCATCATTATTCATCAGAAAGCTTTAGGTAATGATTGCCTTTCAGTTTAAGCAAAGGCAGAACTATAGCAGATTAAACAGATTATGTCATATAAGAGCATGGGTGCGCCTGCAGATTGATCCTAACAACACATTTTCCAGAAGTATGAAGAAAGCATGTTTAAATTGCACTGCAGGTTCTGGTGAGACTAAAAATATGACATGGCAATCACACTAACTATATCTACGCAGTGATCTTAGATCATGTCTTATGTGTTTTTGATTATCAGATTCGACGAGCAAATTGTGTACTTTCTTTCCAATCACTAGTAGGTCCTTCAGTGTATGAATAATGGCATATATTGTTCTACCAAAAATGTTGCTCTATGGAGAAGATTAATCGCTAGAAAAGATTAATTCAAAGGAGGCAAAGGCTACTCTATATCTGAAGACTCTGATGCCATGCACATCCTATTAACATTAAACTAAAGCAATCAAACTTCGTCGTCATTACGTTTTCTCTTCAATATAAAATTCATATAAATATGATTGTCCCCACTGCAAGCCTAGAATGTTCTTTTTTTTTTAGAAAAGGGATTTTCAATGTGATTCAAGCTATTAAAGGGGGGGCAAGCTAGTATTCCAAGAATTAGGTGACGGTAATAATGAGGAAGGACTCGCAACAAGAAGGAATTGGTAATAATAAGGAAAGAGAAATAGAATAGATGAGGAAAGATAAAAAGAAATGTCAGTTCCACTACACAATAACTTACTAAAGATTACTCACACGTTTATGTACATTACAAGAATCTACATTTTTTAGCAAAGGAAATTTGAATGATATATGCTGCAAAGTTCCTGACTTTTGAACTTGCGAATTAAAATAACTCACAATCAATCTAAAGCTACACAACACTTAGAACATGAAATTTCATAGATATGACCTTGACTCCTTGGGTTATAAATAAGCAATCTAGAAATGTTTAAATCTCTCAGCAAATTCATCACATAAACAAGCCCAAAATGGTAAAAGATAAACTAAAACAGTCAATTCCATTCACCCTAAGATTTATTAGATATAATCTCAAGCTGCACGATTAACGACTCTCAAATGATGATATAGGCTTCTTTTTAATATTTTCGTATTGCTCTATTTCCTTATAGGATTGACATTTTTTGGGCCAAGCTCATACAACTGAGACATATGACAATTGACTAAGCTTGTGTGCCCAACGTCTAAAAGCTTGTTGCGTAGAAATCCGTTCTCCGACTCGGGTGCGGCCCACCTTCGGATTCAGACGCCAATCTTCGCCCGGGTGAAACCTGTAAACAGTCCTCACGCAGAGAGTGTCGGGGGTGGCCCTCTGCGGAAGACCCTCTGATGCTTAAGTCGGTGAAGATTTATAGCAAGCAGATATGAGGAGAAGATTCTCGCAGAAGAGTCCCTCTAGGAGCCTCTTGAGGAGCCGGGAAGCTTTCTTTGAGCTTCAATGGAGTTTTTCAATGAAAGAGTGAGCATACACGTAAGGATTTCGAGAAAGTATTTATAGACTGTCTGAATGTTGGCAGTTTGTTCATTTGATTCTTCGAGTATGTCTTGGGAGATGGGGAACCAGAATGATGGAATCTGATTCAAATCAAGTTTGTTGTGAGGCCGGCGAGATTCGAATTCTGTTCGTTAAGAGGATCAATGGGAGGCTGATTCGGAGCTTTGATATTTGATTATTCTGTTATCTGACTATTTATAGGCAACAGCCTGTGCCTGGCTTGATTTTTCTTTTGAGACGACGAGAGCTGACGTGGCCGAAGGATCATATTTGGCTTTTGGCTATTTTGGGCCCGCCAAAGCATGAGAATAGTTCGGCTTATCCAAGACGAGGCCGAAGCATAAGAATGGTTCGGCCCCTACCGAGACGAGGAGGTGGCTCGGCTCTATCAGGATGGAGATATGACTCGGTTCTGCCGAGATGAAAAAATTTTATCTTTTTCTCAGCACAGCATCTGACAGGTAAAAATCGAAAGTGATCTAACCTTTTTGATACTTGCACGGATATTAACGCAATGGCAATTTTGCCCCTCATCACATGCCCCCCACTTCTTAGTCCGAAGCGTAGGCTCGGGCATAGGGAGTAGAATTCAAGCGGTTTTATCCGATTGAGGAATTCAAATAGGCGGAGACGTGCTATGAGGCTCTCATATATGCCAGGCCGCCGCTTCATCATTTCTTCCCGTCGCACGAGAAAAAAACCTCTCGCCTTCCACTGTTGGCCATGGGTGGAATGGCACGTGGCGGGCTCGAGGTCTGGCGATGCATAAGGACTCTCGCCTCGCCGAATCGGTTTAAATAGAGTTGAACAGCGTTATCTTCCTTTGCGCTATCTCTCTATCCTCTTCCTCTTCAACAGACCGAACGTCTTCAACCCAGGATCAGACATGGCTGGCGCTTTTTCGTTGATCTTGGAGACAAGGCACATCCTATTGACTCTGTCTCGATGATGACTCCTGCAGATCTGGAGAGGTTTCGTCGGAATTATTGGTTCACAACGACATTCGAATGTGGGTCCCCAGTCCTGAGCAGAAGGTACCCAATCAACTGGAGTCAGGGGCTTTTTTCTATGAGGAAAGTTTCAAAGTGGGTCTCCATTTTCCCCTCAATCCTCTGGTAATCGGCATAAGGTATTACGGAATCTGTCCTACGATGATTACGTCGAATAGCTGGCGTTATATTATCGGGTTTATCTCCTTGTGTACGTTCACGGGGATAACACCGACGGTTCCTTTGTTCCAAGCCTACCACAGTTTTATATCCTCCAAGGATTCATCTTGGCACTACATAGGGCCGTGAAAGAATTTCAAGAGGTTTTCTAAGGTTCCGACCTCTGTCAAAGGATGGAAGTCATAATTTTTCATTGTCGAATGGGATGCTACATTCGACTTTCCTTGCCAATGGACGCCCCTCCCCATGGAGCCAATCAGCGCCCGACACTGCCGAAGACAGAAGGACTTCGACAGTGTTTACGGTAGTAAAGTGATACCAATCGATGCTCTCCTAACGAAGAGGCACTTTACAATGCCGGGCAGAGTCGACCCCTTAAGTGTGACATCACTCTCTCTATTTTTTGATGTCTTTGCAGGGATGTAACTAATCGTCCGATGATTTATATGTTGCAGGGATCAGGTCTGAGTTTGGGGCTCAGATGAGAGGAATGCTCGTAATCGATTATAGCGATTCGAGCAGAAAGAAAAGTATGAAGCATCGTCGTACTGTCTCGCCGACTCCCGCGAGAGGGAAGAGGGCCAGGCTCGAGCGAGGCCATCTTCTTCCTCTCCCTCGAGGCTGCAGCTAGCTCTACCGAGCCATTCACAAGAATTAACCGAATCCCGACCTTTGAGCCTGTCGAGGGGAAACGTTGTGGAGGAGCCTGTCCCAACCCCTATCCTGGCACTAGAACTTAGGGAGCAGGTACCTGGGAACCAAGCCAAGAAATGGCAGCTCGGGAGGAGCAGGGGCCTGGTCCTTTGCCTGAGCCAGCGGATGATGATTTTCAGGTAATGGAATTTCTTTATCCCGTGGATGTCGACGTGCATTACCTGAAGGGGAGGGTTCTGTGAGTCCACAGAGTTGAAGGAACTATTTTTTGAAGATCAGGCGGCTGCTCTTGGCGAGTGTTGTCCCACCCCGGCAGGATCCCCTCCTCGTCGGGTAAAAGAGGAAGAAGAAAGAAGAAGTTCACCAGACGAGAAGGAGCTCCCTCGATGAGGATGGAGGAGCCGAGGCCTTCGGGGACATCAACAAGCGACGAGGAAGGGATAGGTAGGCTTAGCCCCCTCCTCGATCCCTTGGGTCGTGCTACTGAAAAGTTGCAATCTCGGATTGACAACTTTTTTAATATTTTTTATGCAAAAGAATATGTCATTTACCCTAAAGAAGGAGATAACAATCGTTGGAAAGTTGCTTTTATGGTTAAGGGGTTCGAAATGCCTACCGAGTTGGATGACTATGCGTTGATCCCCAGCCAGTACATCTTAAGGGATATGAACTTTTCTTGCATTCGAGTGAGTTTTCTTCCTTCTTGCTTTCTTAAATGTTTTGCGCTTTTTTCGTACCTAATCGTTTGGCCCTATTGTAGGCAATTCTCCTTCAGCAAGTGCTCTATAGGTGCCTAATCTCTGCCAATGAATGCAATAGGGAGATCTCGCGCAAGGTTGAGGCACTCCGTGCCAAAATAAACTCGACTGATCAGCACTCAGAAGAATTGATAAGGGTACAAGCCGAGCTTGATGAAGCCAGGAGGTCGAGCGAAGGAGCTCGATCCGAGGTGTTACGACTTTGGACTGAGGCGGCCGAGCTTGGAAAGGCTCAAAAGTAGCTGATGAAGCTCGATCAGAATTGTTGAAGTTCCGAGGCGAGGCCCAAAGGGAAATTGATTTCCTTAATGGCAAGGCTGTTGAGGAAAAATCCCAATTTGAGGGTCGGCTCGAGTCTTATCAGAAGCAAATTGTCGATCTGATGGCTGAGCTACATTAAGCTCGATCTGACGACTCCAGGGATCGGATGGACCTCAAACACGCCTGGAAAGAAATGAGCAAGTATAGAAAAGAGAGGGAAGGGTTCGGAAAAGGCCTAAGAAAGCAGAAGCCGAAGTCGCTTGCCATGTCGAGGAGGTATGTCTTCTTATCATCTCCATGTAACAACCCATTTCTTCATAGTTGGAGTTGATCATTTCATTTCGTTCATCATTTTCATCTTTTCTTCTTTAGCTGGAAAAGACTAAGGCCGAGGCAACTAACCAGATAAGACCATGACCGAGGATTTAGCCTTGAGTCAAAAGAAGTG
>UESW01002852.1:0-16450 GCA_900491605.1 Calamus simplicifolius | reverse complement strand
TTTGCCGAGGTAGGAGAAATGGTTCGGCTTTGCCGAAGTAGAATAATAGCTCAGCTTCGGCCGAGGTAGAATAATAGCTCGGCTTTGGCCGAGGTAAAGGATAGTTCAGCTTCGTCGGAGCATATCTTACTTCTCCTAGGGCATCTATTTCATAGTTAATGCCTTGTCTTTTTTGATGCGAGCTTGCTTCTCGTATATGCCAAGCATTCGATTACTATTGGACCGCGTCCTTTTCCATAGGGGGTTTCCCAAGTTCACCCACATTTTTAGGATTCGTGAACGACTCTTTGCATTTAAGGCCTTTGATCCAAGATTGAGAGAAATCTTCTGCCTTTTATTGTGGTAAGAGGAATATCTCCAGTATATCTCGAGGAGTACCGAGTCCCGTTAAGGCGCTGCCATGTGGGTCTCGAATGTGGCACGATTGTCATGTCCCGAGTCCTAAAGTTTTCCCTTTCGTTAATGGCTGTCCCCCATTGGATGTCTATAAAAAAAGGGGGAGCAGAGGGTGCCTGAGCATACCCGGGGAAGTCTTTGTTGCTTTGTGAGCAGAAAGAAACCTTCATGGCTCTCTCCATGCTGAAGTCGAGAGTTGTGAGGTCAGATTTTTCTTTCGAGGTTTGGCTTGGCCCCGATGGTTAGGATGATAAAGAAGTTGCTGAAAAGCAAGTCATCCTCAAGAGAGGAGTTATGGAGGTCATATGCGAGCGCAGAAGGGGCATAAAGGTCATATGGAAAGCGCATGTGGGCGCTCCTTATTTGGCTCTGTCCATCCGCTGTGGGGCCGCGGAGACCACTGGAAATGCAATTTTTGATGGGTCATGGCCTCCTTCGGCTTTCCTTTATCCTCAGTCCTTACATGGGTGCCATTTTGGATCTCTCAGTTCATCCATTCAAGAATCCATCAGCTGGCTTCTGATGAGGAAGAAGGTAAGCAGCACCGGGCAATTTCTTTTGTATCATTGCCCAGCAACTCAGACAACTCGGCAGAGTTGTCTTTTCAAATTCTTTAAATCATGGGCGGAAGCTATGTTTAAGCAGCGTCGTTGGCCGAACTCGCATGTTTGAACATTTTCTTTTTTTTTTTGTATTCCTGTGTTGTAACGCACTTGTAATGCCTTGCAAGAGGCTGTAACTTTTTGTAATGAAATATTATTGAAATAAAAGAACTCTTTCCCTTCACCGTGTATGTCTTTTTGTTATTTTGCTTCTGTTTGCGAAGTGCAAGTTTTCCTGACATATCACTGTTTTTGTATTTTTTTCGACGCGCAAATCTCTCGTATACATTAGATCGAAGAGTGCAGGGTGAAGACTCAATCTTACCGAGATATAGAATGGCCATTAGGCGCTCCTTTGCTAGGGAAGATGTTTAGATGGTCGTATCCAAAGCTGACATGTCGGAGGTGTTTTAGAGTTTTAGCTCTTGCCGAATATTTTGATGATTCGGTTTAGGCCCGTCGATGTGCGCCGGATTACGTTGGCCCTTCATGAAGAGGGTGCACGCCTCGACTTAAATTATAGGGGGGCCTAAGCGCCTTGCCAATTCTCAATAGGAGTTCGACCATGTAGAAGTTTCTCAAGAATTTTTTCTTAGTTTAATGGAGCTATAATAAATGGCTCGGTAGTGCCGAGAGATGAAATGGATTTTATCTCGTTTTGGTGAGGTAAGAAGCGACTTGCCCGAGTCTGCCGGAGTACAAGAAAAAGTCGTTCAACTTCGCTGAGGCTTAGAGGAGTAGCTCCGCCATGTCGAAATATTGGAAAAATTACTCGGTCCTACCGAGGCTCGGGAGAATTGCTTGGTCCTGCCGAGGCTCGAGAGAATCACTCAGTCCTACCGAGGCTTGGAAACAGACCACATCTCATTCGGTATTGCCAAAGTATGAAAAAGACCCCTGGACCTGCCGAGGGTGCTCGAGCCTGCCAAGACTTTGTTGAGATTATATTTTACTTGGCGCTGCCAAGGTTCAGAGAAGACCCCTCGAACCTGCCGAGGGTGCTTAGAACCGCCGAGGCTTTGTTGAAATTATATTTTACTTGGTGCTGCCAAGGTTCGAGGAAAACCCCTTGGACATGCCGAAGCTTTGTTGAAATTATATTTTACTTGGCGCTGCCAAGGTTCGAAGTTGACCCCTCAGATCTGCCGAGGGTGCTCGGAACCACCGAGGCTTTGTTGAAATTATATTTTACTTGGTGCTACCAAGGTTCGGAGAAGACCCCTCGGACCTGCGAGGCTTGGAGGAAGATTATATTTTACTTGGCGCTGCCAAGGTACGAAGAAATCACTCGGCCATGCTGAGGTTTGGTGGAAGATTATATTTTACTTGGCGCTGCCAAGGTACAAAGAAATCACTCGGCCCTGCCGAGGTTTGGAGGAAGATTATATTTTACTTGGCGCTGCCAAGGCACGGAGAAATCGCTCGGCCCTGTCGATGTTTGGAGGAAGATTATCTGGGTGTAACCTGTCTTTTATCAACAGTCCTTGGGAAAAATGGATACAGAAATATTCTCATTATAGAATTTCATTATGAACAGAGTGGGTTCGGTAGAAGCGTACTCTGCTGATAATATATCCGAAGGTTGTCTGAATTTCATATTTGGGAAATAGATCTTCCATTTAGATCCTGAATTTTGTATGTGCCCGGCCTGATGACCTCCATGATTTGATAGGGACCTTTCCAATTTGGAAATAGCTTTTCCTGCTCTAATGGTTTAGAGATGGACGCCTTGCGGAGCACGAGATCGCCAGGAAGGAAGGATTTCCTTCTGACTCGGAAGGAATGATAGCGAGCTACCCTTTGTTGATAGGCTGCAATCCGGATTTGGGCCTTCTCTCTGACCCTCTTCTATCAAGTCAAGATTGGTTCGAAGCTGCTCGTCGTTTGACTCCTCCGAATAACTTTCCATCCGTGGCGACGGCAGCCCTATCTCCACAGGAATAACGATTTCCATGCCAAAGGCCATTTTGAAAGGAGTCTCACCTGTGGGGACCCTTTGGGTGGTTCGATAGGCCTATAGGACGAGATGAAGTTCCTTCGCCCATCTCCCCCGTGCCCTACAGAGCCGAGCTTTGATTTCCTGTAACAAGGTTCGATTACCTCGACCTCACCATTGGCTTAGGAGTGCCCGACTGATGTGAGCCGATGAGAGATGCCATGATCTTCGCAGAACTCTCAGAATTTGGGATTGTCAAATTGTCTTCCATTATTGGTGATAATAGTGTGCGAAAGGCCGAACCGACAAATGATGGACCTCCATACAAAATCTCTAGCTCGAGCTTCAGTTATCTGAGCGACTGCCTCAGCCTCGACCCACTTGATGAAATAGTCGATCGCTACGAACAGAAACTTCCTCTGTCCCGTGGCGAGAGGAAAAGGGCCGAGGATATTCATTCCTCACTCGGCAAAAGGCCAAGCGGATAATACAGGTGTCAAGTGAGTAAAGGGGAGTCTCTGTATGTTGGAATGTCGTTGGCATGAGTCACAGGCTCGAACGAGATCATCGGCATCCTTTTGCATAGTTGGCCAGTAGTATCCCTAACGCAACACTTTGGATATAGAGCCCGGCCACCAAGGTGGCTGCCACAGATGGGCGAATCAGCCTTCGACGGACGAAGGCACTTAAGTAGCGACATGAAGAAGAATCGTTTGTATAACTGATCGTTAGGTAAGACATAATGAAATGTTGCATTTTCAACTTCCTTGCCTCTTTTCTATTTGCTAGGAGCGACCTTTCTTTAACATATTTGAAGATTGGGTCAAACCAAGATGGTTCGGCATCAATCTGAATTACACGATCGGCGTCGGCAATACTGGGCTTTTCTAAGATAAAAGGTCGGCGCGTGCATTCTCGGCCCTTGGAACCTGGATGACTTCAAATTCAAAAAAATAGGACAGATCGTGCACCTTTTAAAGATACCGAATCATGTTCGGCTCCCGAGCTTCGAACTCTCCCCGCACGTGACCAGCCACCAATTGAGTCAGTATAGGCATTTTCTTAACTTTGATATCGCGGGCGATACGGAGTCCAGCGAGCAGAGCCTCATATTCCGCTTCATTATTGGAGGCTGGGAAGAAGAAGCGGATGCCATACTCAAAGGTCACTCCCTTCGAACTGGAAAGAACCAAGCCGGCGCCAGAGCCATTTGCGTTAGACGATCCGTCTGCATGAAGCAGCCACAGAGCATCGGACTTCGATTGCTCGGAGGTGTCCGGAATGAAACCATCTTCCGGAATGATGCATTCAAGAAAAAAATCTACCATAATTTGTGCTTTAATTGCTCGGCGGGGCTGATATCGGAGGTCATGCTCACTTAGCTCAACGGCTCATTTGGTCATTCTTCCAAACATCTCCGGACGATGAAGGATTGGTTTGATAGGTTGGTCAGTCAGGATTGTCACAGTGTGCGCTTGAAAGTAAGGCAGCATCTTCCGAACAGATGTTATGAGAGCCAGCACCACTTTTTCGATTCGGGAATACCTTATCTCAGCATTCCGAAGTATTTTGTTGACATAGTAAATCGGCTTTTGGATTTACCTTCCTCTCGGATTAACATAGGCCCGATGGCACCTTCAAAGACCACTAGGTACATGTATAGCATCTCTCCAAGCCTTGGACTACTAAGGAAAGGTGGCGAGCCGCGGTATTTTTGAGATCTTCGAAGGATTTCTGGCAATCCAAAGTTCACTAGAAGTTTTTAACAGAACGAAGTGCCTTGAAGAAGGGCAAACACCTCTCCACAGATCGAGCAACAAAGCGATTGAGGGCTGCTACTCTCCTGGTAAGGCGTTGCACCTCCTTAACCGACCCTGATGTGTCATTTGCTACAGAGCTCGAATTTTTTATAGATTTGTTTCAATGCCTCGTTGGGAGACCATAAAACCCAAAAACTTTTCGAAGTTGACCCTGACGGCACATTTGTTGGATTAAGCTTCATCTAATACCTTCGGAGTGTGGCAAAGCTTTTTGTAAGATCATCAATGTGTTGGGGCATCTCCTTGCTCTTAACTAGCATATCGTCAACATAAACTCCATGTTCCGACCGATTTATTCCTTGAAGACCTTATTAACCAATCTTTGGTATGTCACGCCCGCATTTTGAAACCAAAAGGCATGACTCGGTAACAATAAATACCTTGATCAGTTATGATGGCGATCTTTTCCTCGTCCTCAGATGCCATTCGAATTGATTATAGCCCGAATAAGCATCCATGAAAGTCAGCATCTGGTGGCCCGAGGTAGCATCCATAAGCTGATCAATCCGAGGTAAAGAAAAATTGTCCTTTGGGCAAGCTTTGTTGAGGTCCGTGAAGTCGATGCAGATTCTTTATTTGTCGTTCGACTTCTTTACCATGACAACATTCGCCAACCAATCGAGATAGTTCACTTCCCGAATGAAGTTGGCTTTGATAAGCTTATCAACCTCCTTTTCAATAGCCTTCTAGCGTCAAGGGCAAAGCTCCTTTTCTTCTACTTGATTGGCCGAAACGTCTCGTCCACATTAAGATGATGAACAACGATGTCTGGGCTAATCCCTGGCATATCTGAAGTAGACCAAGCGAAAATGTCAGCATTTCTTCGAAAGAAATCGATTAAGCGCCGCCGAGGCTCCCCTTCTAATTGTGACTCGATCTTAACAATTCAATCTGGGCGAGCCTCGTTGAGCAGTACTTCCTCGAGCTCCTGGGCTGGTTCTCCTCGCTATTCAGCAAAATCCTCCCGAGCATCCACTCCGTCAACCTCGGGCTTTCTAGATTGAAGGTCAGCAACGAAGCAGTATCGAGCCACAGCCTAATTTTCTCGGATAACTCCCACTCCCCATTCAGTGGGGAACTTCATGGCAAGATGAGGGATAGAAATGATAGCCTGAAGGGACATCTATCCAAGTCTGCCGATGATGGCATTGTAGGGGGACCAAAGCTTGATTACTAAGAAATCTGTGTGAACAGTGGCTATGCTGGGCCAAGAGCCTGCTCGGACCACCAATGTAACGACCCTCTCGGGGATAATGGCGTCGCCAGTAAAACCGACTAAGGTGGAGTCTGGTCCGAAGGTTTTCCACTCTCAATTTCATCCTCACAAAGGCATTACAATACAGAACATTAACAAAGCTTCCACTATCAATCAAAATTCAGTGTACATCGTAGTCATTCATATTAAAAGATACAACCAAAGCGTCATCGTGCGGATATTGTATCTCTCGAAGATCATCGTTGGAAAAAGAAAGCTCATTGGTCCGAGCTTTCTTTGGTGGATTTTCCTCTTCGCCCAGCCGAATTAACGAGGAGCCGATCATTGCTATCATATTGACATTGCCAACGATCGGTGGATTGGTGGAGGAGGTTGGCGAGGCTAAGGCTGGCGGTCTCCTATGTTGTCTGGCTCGAAGGCTCTTCTAAATCGGTCCAGCCTGCCTCGTCGGATGAGTTGCTCAATTTCATTTCAAAGCTGCCAACATTACTCGGTATCATGCCATGATCCCGATGGAATCGGCAGTACTTGGTCATGTCCCTTCAGGCCGCGTTCCTCCGAAGAGGTGGAGGCCGAGGAATCTGGCACTCGATTTCTATCCAGATCTGCGCCTTTGGTGCAGTGAGTGGGGTGTACTGATTGAACCTCTGGGCCAAGCTCCGGGTATGATCTCTGGTGCGGTGGAAGAACTCTCTGACAACGAGGCGGGCTAGCACGGCAGAAGGATCGGCTCCTCTCCGAGCCCTTGGCTTCTCTTCTTTTTACTGCTCTGCTCGAGCTGACCTCTACGACTCCTCCACCCTGGCATACTTGTCTGCCAAAGCCATTATATCGAAGAAGCTCTTCAGATAGTTGACCTCCAGAGCTAAATAGAAGTCACTTTCCTTCGACATCCCGCCCGCTAAGACAAACATGGCCACTTCGTGGTTGAAATGGTCTACTTCCAACATGGTCGTATTAAAGCAGCTGAGAGAATTCTTCAAAGATTTCCCCTCCCGCTGCTTTACCTCGGAGAGGGAGTCAGACCTCCGTCAATGGCGACAGCTACTGACAAACTGGTTGATAAATAAGCAGCTTAGCTCATCAAAAGAATGATAAAACTTGGCTTTAGGTTGTTAAACCAAGTTCTGACGAACCCTCTAAGAGTAGAGGGGAAAGCTCTGCAAAAGATCACATCTGACGCTCCGTGGAACATCATGATGGACCGAAAGCTGCTTAGATGATTGTCGGGATCGATGGATTTGTGGTATGATTCGATGATGAAAAGCTTAACATGAGGAGGAATTACTTCCCGCATGATCTCCTCAGAGAAGAGGATGCCCTACTCCGCCTTCGATTGGGGAGGAGAAGCTTGCTTGACGACATCCAACTCTTGACGTCATTCCTAACGCATCTTCCGAATTTATTGTCGGATCCCCTCATCTCGGATGGTAGGGGAGATTGGTCGAGGGGAGTATGGTGATGGCGTCGAATCATGATGGGAGGACGCCGGAAAGAGAGCGAACTCACCGAGATTAGGCGGGCTTTTCCCTCCAGCCCTCTGTCGTGCCAGTCTAGCTCCTTTGGGCTGCTGGGGATAACTAGCAATCTCGGATGGGTTAGAAGAAGAGATCGCCGATGGAGCAGAGGCGACGACTCCATCAGGGAGTTATGGAGCAAGGGCGATCGAACGGGGAGCCCCCTGAAGCCCTTGGAACAGCTATGCAAGGGCTTGCACTTGTTGAACCAGTATAGCGAACTGGTCCTGGGTCACCGTGCTCGCCGATGGTGAGGGAGTCTCGACCGGCAGCGGCAGTGGAGGCGCTACGTTGTTTGTGAGATCAGGCCTCTAGGATGTGGTCTGATCCTGAGCATCAGAAGTGGCTCTCCTCTGATTAGCCATTGAGGGGTTGTTTTTCTAGCTTCAAACCTTATCTTCTTGGTTACAAGTTTATGGGACTTGAGGCCCTTCCTCTGCACCACTATGTTGCCATAGAAATCCGTTCTCCGACTCGGGTGCGGCCCACCTTCGGATCCGGACGCCAATCTCTCGCTCGGGTGGAACCTGCAAGACAGTCCTCAAGCAGAGAGTGTCAGGGTGGCCCTCTGTGGAAGACCTTCCGATTTACAGTAAGCAGATATGAGAAGAAGGTTCTCGCAGAAGAGTTCCTCTAGGACGATCTCTCAAGGAGCCGAGGAACTCTCTTTGAGCTTCAATGAAGTTTTTCAGTGAAAAAGTAAATGTACCTGAAAGGTTTTCGAGAAAGGTATTATAGACTGTCTGAATATTAGCAGTTTGTTTACCTGATTCTTCGAGCATGTCTTGGTAGATGGAGAACCAGAATGATGAAAATCTAATTCAAATCAAGTTTGTTGCGAGGCCGATGAGATTCGAATCCTATTCGTTAAGAGAATCGGCGGCTGAAGAGGCTGATTCGGAGCTTTGAGATTTGATTATTTTATTATCTGGCTATTTATAGGCCTCTGTCGAGACGAAGCCGAGGCATAAGAATGGTTCAACTCCTATCGAAACGAGAAGATGGCTCGGCTCTACTAGGATGAAGATGTGACTCGATCCTACCGAGACGAAAAATTTTATCTTTTTATAAGCGCAGCATCTTGCAAACAAAAATCAAAAGTAATCCTAACCTGTTATGACACGTGCACGAATATTAATGCAATAACAATTTTACCCTTCATCAAAGCTAAACACTAAAAGCATCACTAAAACCATCGACTTCCAATATGCTAGCACGTGAGTCTTTCCATTTCAAGAAAGATTTAATTTTCCCTTCTAATTTTTTAGCATTTTCTTTACTTGGGAAACATATGCATCATCCTTATTACGGTCCATACCTTCTGTTATACATCACTTGCATTAACCTGCATCACTTGCATTAACCTAGTCAAATAAAACATAAGGATGCCAAAAGTGTGACCTCGACAGTCCAATTCTACATCAATATCAACCCCACTCTCCCCCCCCCCCCAAAAAAAAAAAAATGTAAGGATTTTGATAAGAGGGGAACCAAAACTTTAACTTGTTAGAGAGACCCACCGACGCCTTCACGGCATCAATCAGAGCCGCCGCCTGGTTTGGGAGAAGAAGTTATCACCGCCTCTTGAGCTTGAGAACGAAATCATTGGCGAGGGCCTGGACGTCCGGCATGGCTCTGGGAATCGATAACAGGTATCGATGGTTGAGGGCATCCGATAAGAGACGAGCGGGAACCGTAAACCCTAGCTCGGGTTTGAGAACAGAGTCGGGAGGGGGGAAAGAAATAAAAACGGAGCGGAAGCGGGCTCGGGGGAGGGCTTATGATGTTATAATTACGCTCCTTTTAGGTAGAATGGACCGCATTTGCCCTCTCAAGAAGTGAACAAAAAAAAAAGATTGAGTACAAATATCAAGTAGACGAAGTGGACTGAGGAATTTCATTGATGCATCCTCCTCTGGAATTTCGCTTTTTTTTTTTTTGAATAATTTCTCGTATAACGAAAAAAATATCAAACATTTTTACCAGTCTCACTGAACGTGGTATTCAAATTCTAGAATAAACTTTATGGCTGCATTTGGATGTCAAAAAGTAGGAATATGAATTCTGTAGGAATAACTTATTCCCTTTGTTATTCCAGATTTCTGTTTGGATGAAAATCTGCTATTCCATATTATTCTAGTGCAATTAATGCAGTGTTATTCCAAATGATGTTTGGATGACATGGAAATAAGCATTTATTCAGTAGGAATAGAAAGAATTTTCTGAAATTTCAAAGATACCCCTTCCAATAAAAATAATTTATTAATTTTTATTTTTTAAATGACTTGAATAAATTATTATTTATTAATATATAAGGTAATAAATTATTTATTATAATAAAATATAAAAACATACTTAATAATTATTTTATATAAAAAAAAAATAACATACTTAATTTATTATTTTCTATTAATAAATTTATTTAATTTTAAATTATATTATAAATAAATTTATTTAATTTATTTAAATGACATTATAAATAATTTATTTAATTTATTTAAATGACATTATAAATAATTATTTAATTTATTTAATTTAATTTATAAAATTCCAGTGGGCCCACGCTCCTTTTTCACTTGTTTGGGGAATAAGCCTAAATAAGGGCCTATTCCAGGCCTTATTCCCCATCCAAATACAGCAACAACCCTCTTCCATTCAAGTAGAATGGGTACGACTAATATTTTATTTTTCTCATATTGGTAATTTTAAATCCACCATTTACACAGTTTTCTTATGTTTGTACTTCGCTAAATTAAATCTTGACCATTAATATTGGAACACAAAAAGATCAAATATAGTGCAATATATGAGTAGGTTGGTGATAGACTTAAAAATATTTAACAAGATTAGTAAAAAAAATTGAAAAAACAATGAATAACTAATAAATATATTTGAGTTGTAACCGAGAAGAGTTTAACATGTTGTCAATGATAATCCCTCTTAATTTTAACCATGGCTTTAGTTTCTTTTTTATTTCATTTGCTATTTTTTATCTAAAATGTCTTATCTTAATTTTGATAAGAATATTGGCCTTGTACATCTGTTAAAGATAATGCATCAACAAATTAATTTTTACTAAGACCATGTAAGATATCTATTTTTTCTATACTAAATTATCTTTAATTAAAACCGTCCCTTTATTCTCCAATCTAATAATGAGTTAAGAGATTTTCAAACAAAAATGTGATTTGCCAAAATCTACAATTATTGTGGATGTAGATCTTCCATGTTTCTCAAATAATATTTTTTTAATAATAAATTCAAAAACATATGAAATATTTAGTACTTTGAGACATTCAATAAAAAAATTTTAAGTTATATTTAATAAGAGAGATAAGTTTTGAAAAATTATCTCTTCTACTATAGAAGGAAAAATAAGTCTTGATCCTTTGATATTTCCGCGAGAGAAAAACTTGATAAATAAATTAATTAAATTCATTCATAAAATAGTTGAGTGCAAAATAATGATTTTGAAGGACACTGGATAACAATTTCAAAAATCTCGTTCTATAATTTTTCATAGCTAAATGAGAATGAGATTTTTCTTTTTTTTTACCCTCTTTTCCTACTTGTCGCTCATTCAAATATACTTATTACATGGTGCTTTGTAGGTGTTTGGCCTAATATCCCTCTTTTTCGAGGGTATCCTTATTTTTCCTATCAAATGTAGCCTTAAAAAATATATGCTATTATTTTTTTATATTTGTAGTTTATTTATTTTTATTTTATAATCTTAAAATTATATATAGAGAGAGAAAGAAAGATAGCTATATTTAGCTTCATTCGATCTTTGAATCCATAGTTAACAATTTCAAAAATAAAAAAGTGATAAAAATAAAAATAAAATAGAATGGCTCTAAAATTTGCATGAATTTAAGAGTAGAGAATGTGACTGGATTTAGCTATATCCAAATGTAGCTAAGTCTATCTCTTATATATTATTATTATTATTATTATTTGCTCCAATAGCAATGGGTACTCAACTATGAGTTAATCCAATATCTTTAAAAAAAAATATTTAAATATCTCATACAAATGCTGATCAACCTTATAAATCTCATACAAATTCTCATTAATCAAATCATTTTTCAAAGATAATAAAAATAAAATAATTAATAAAAATTGGTTGATATAGCATGATTTTCTTTCAATCTTAAACAACTATTGGAGCTACGAAAAAATTAAGGATTATTAAACAACTATTTTCATATGTGGAATGAAATTTACTATTAATACGAGCTATGAAAAATTAAGAATTATTAAGAACATATGTATTATTGAAAAATTAAGTTTGTGAAAGTAGAACAAATTGTTGATGCCTTGACTTTTGATTGTAATCAAGTTATCAAAAACATTACACCTTCCTTTTTTATATATCATAATGCAACAAAGAGAAAAGCCATCGCATATTAAAATTTTTTGGATATGAAATAAAAGAATTCTTTTCTAAATGCAATCAAATTTAGTAGTACTGGTTACTCAAAAAAGGATAACAAACTGCAAATTTAAGGACTTAATATAATTAAATTATTCAGTTTGCATCTAATATTTGTATAAAAAAATCCTCGTAATCACAAGATTTCATATTGAAACTATTATACACTGCAAATGGAGTTGCTTTGGACTAACCTGCTCAAACAAACAAATTCCTATCTGGGTTCATTACAAAGAAAGACACCAAATATGGGCTAGAAGTTAGAAAGAATATGTGAGCCCTCCGTAGATTTCTCTAACCATTGTAAAGGAAAAAAGAGATATAAATGGATCGAAAATTATATGGATGAAAGGAAGCGATAAAGAAAAATTTTAAATCTTTGTATTCTAAAGAAAATATAACTCCAAATTAAAAGAAAATAAATTCATGTATCCAACCTTAACGACTTTAGAATTAAAGCTTTATTGTTATTGTTTTAGCCCAGCATTGGACGCTAATGTATGAGAATGGACACAAATATAACAATCTGAATTTTCTATTTGATCAAAACATTTCAGAATAGCAGCAGCTAGATGAACTTGACCAAATAAGCTGTGATATCAGATCCATATATGAATACAATGTCAAATGTCATAAAAACCAAAACACATTTATGATTTCTGACAATGAGTCTTATGAATTCATATTGATCACTTATGAGATTGTTGTACAATGACAGGGAGAAGAAAAGGATACAACAGAAAAGAGAAAATTTGACAAAAGGATACAACTGATACTTATACCATCATGTGGTAATTCCTTCAATAATTAAAACCAATAGACCATGTATTTCCCCTGTGAAAGATCAAACATGACATGCCATTGATTTTGAGCCTTGCTGATGGATAACCAGAACCTGTCTCAATGTTAAGCTGCAGATAATGCAAGTCAGAACAAACAAGTATTTACTACTCTCTTTTGTCTTCTTCGGTATCTTCACTGTGTGTGTCGACTCCCAGAGGGATTTTGACATCAGTTGAGACAGAAAAGCTCCAGCTTTCCTTGGAAGTAAATGGTCCAGGCTTGATTAGTGAAACAATATCCTCTCGGTCAAACTCCTCAACTCCATCATCCGAGTAGGCATATCTGGTGGCAAATATTGTCATAAGATATAATGCATAATATCCACATCAAGAATGTTCTTTTAACATTCTTTTATTTTCATTCAGATGTGCTGCCATTATAGCCTATAGCTTCCAAGCATATGTAATGAATCCAATTTAATAACAACAGTCCCTACCATATATGCATAAAGACAAACCAAATAACAGAAAGCCTCAAATCATTTCTAACAGAACACATACACCTATGTAAGGTTTATATAATTTGGACATATTGTGTAGGTAGATAAGGAATGCAGAAAGAAAGCATTAAGCAAAGAAATGAAATCTAAGGAATCAGAGTTTTACCTCATTGAGTTCTGAGAGGGTGCCAGAGAGCACAGATGACACAGAGAAGAGAGAAGGAGAGGAGCTGCCACAAGGAAGGAATGATCCAGGCATTCTGCCACCACTCATTGTACACATCATTTGACCTGAAATATATCTGCATGAAGATATGAACTTTCTCCATAGTTACTAAAGATACGAAATTTGTCAGATATAAATTATTAGGAGATATTTTAAAAATGGGAACTTCTACAACAAGAGACATGAAATTATTATACTCTTTTGAAAAATGTGGAAAACTGGTGCAATTCAAAACATGCATGCAGTCTGAGAAATGACAAACAATTAGCTTCTTCAGAGTCTAAACTTTGGAAGTGAAAATTCGCAAAAATTATCAATCCCTGCTCCTAGGTATTAGATAACATTATTGGACAGAAAGGAAAAGCACGCGATTAATTTTAATTAAGAAAATTCAGCAACACCCTAGCATGCATTAAATTACAAAATAATCAGTAGAGCTTGATAGGCAGGTGTCTGTCATACACAAAGTTCACCAACCATCAAGAAGCAAATTAAAAGAAAATCACCTCATAGCCGATCCAAACAACAGATATGACAACAGCAACAATCAATGCATTTGTAAATTTCCTGTAGATATCTAGCTTGGCTGTCATCCGCTTTGTCTGTCACCAATGACACAAAGACCAACAGTTATCCACTTTTTAGAATTAAAACTTTGAATATTTTATACAGCACAAGCTAAAGAAGTGAATTTCAGTTATAAAAACTCCTCTAGGAATGAGCAACATGTATATAGCAATAAGAGGAAATTAATACCCGCAATTTGCTGAGAGTTTTGGAGAGAGAAACGAATATCCAAATTATGAAGAATGCGTCCAACATTGCCACTGGAAGAACCAAGAACAATCTTGCCTTTCCACTAAGATCGCTCACAGCACCAACATTTTCCACCAATTCAAGAACCTCAAATGCAAGAAAAATGCTCCTCCAAGCAGAGTAACCTTAGAAGTGAGTCCACCCAGAGTAGGCCTCACAACACCAAAACCCATAGAAACAACAAGGATCAACACACGCGAGACTGTTCGCTTAACAGCACCAAATGTTACTGCCCAGAACGTAATTCCTTTTGGTCGGATTCCAGTCTCATTAAATTCAGCATACTCAAAATACCATAATGTCATTTCAAGCATTCCCAAAGCAATGACCAGTGTTATGCAGTTCTGAAGTGGCATGACCTCTCTCCAAAACTTTGAATATTGAGAGAACCAGTATATGCCAAGAACAACAAAGGCAAAAGACATGAATCCATAAAATTTCATGAGAGGAGCCATCCTTCCTGGTAGATAACCAGTAGGGTTCTTCCATATGGTCTTCCCATCTACTACCAGTCCATTAAGAGCTGGATCACAGTAGATGAAATAGAGGTTATACATCCCAGTTTTTGTGATCTGTATGGTTTGCGACGGCAATGTTGCCTCGAGATCGCCATCCTTGAAGGAGGCAGTAAATACTTGTGGCCAACCAGGGCTGTGGGTGGAGAGGCGATAGATGACTGCACCTTCACTGCAAGAGCCTATTTTGCTAGATCAGGTGTGCAGCAAATGGCTCTTTGACCACCATAGGCTGAGCCACCAATTGCCTCCCGATCTTTTACCTCAAAAACAATGGCTTTGACTGTGAAAGAGGTGCCATGTTTCTCTGTTGCAGCAGTTGGCTTTGGAATTCTGAAAGTGATCTTTTCAAACCTGATTTCATGAAGAAAAGAGGAAATCAGAAACAAGAGAATGACAGCATTTGTACAAATTCTTTACTCTTCTTCTTCTTTATTTGCATGTCCATATATTTAAATAAAGAAGATCAATTATTTGCACGCTTATCTAATCAAGAAAATGTCCTTAAAATCATATGCATTCTTTTCTTCTTCTTGCTTACTGACAGACTCAAGCTGAGAAATTAATATCACCGTTTTTGCAGGAGGAGACGTTAAAATTCAACGACCCAACCAACCCAGAACCAAAAACAACCCAAAGATCACATTTGCAAACAGCCAGCTTGCCAAAATTTGGTCTTTCCTGAATCATTCCATTCCATGTGCTTGTCAAATAGCTAAATGCTGGCAAAGCTCGAATCTTTATCCAAATTCCTCTCTCTCTCTCTCTTTCCACACTTTACCATCACATTATGACTAAGTTTAGCACAAAATCAAGGAACACCCATGTAAATAGCCACACCAAATCAAAATTCACAGCTCTGTATTCAGATCGAAGCGCAGACACAACTGACGATGAGATGGAGGGAGAAGGGATTACCGGATAAAGGAGGCGCCGCTGGAAGCGGAAGAGTTGGCGGAGGGGAGGGAGGCGTAGAGGCCCTCGCTGCCGCCGTGGAGGATGAAGCCGTTGCCCTGGCTTTCGAACCTCTCCTCACTGTAGTCGTGGATGGACGCCTCCACACCGCACCAGCCAAAGAATACCAGAACAAGAAGAAGAAGAAGAAGAGGAGGAGGAGCAGGGAACGCAAGCGAGAGGAACGGACCCGTCCTCGCCATTAGAGCACCAAAGAGAGCTACGACCTCTTCTCTCTCTCTCTCTGAGAGCTGGATCTAGCCTACAGCACGCAAAGAGAGAGAGAGAGAGATTGATTGAGAGGATTTTGGCCAAATTTTTGCTTTTTGTTTAAAGAAAGTATGAAACTGCGTGCTAGATCAGGTTGGCGTCCTTACACGCCGTTTTTAAGGGGAGGAAGAAGGTCGGGACGCGCGAGCACGGCTGGAACCACGTGCCCCTTTCTCCCCCTCCGCCGAGAACGTACGCAGCCAGCATTCTATAATCTATACTCCCCTCCAAGGAGTCTTTGTCCTCGTCTTCCAAAATGGGTTGGCTTCGAGTCGGACTACATCACGCAAACTAGTCCTCGCACCAATTAGACCAAGCAAGAGAACAAGATTAAGATCTTGACTTTTGGAACCTGAACCCATACTCTTCTGCACCAACCCTTCTTGGGTTCTTCCAGCCCCAGATGAGTAGCTTATAAAGGAAGGAAAACACTTTGTACACCGCCCCGGTGCAGCAACGATGACG